>JAHWFP010082503.1:9855-25406 GCA_023313725.1 Lithobius niger
GTTTCATTTTACTTGTTAAAATGAAACTTCAATCATATAACCCCTTTTTTTACGGCACACTTGACGTTTTTGTTTGTAATCCGTGTACCTTTTTTACGGCTATGGTGTCGCGCTGTAAAGGTTTATGCATGCAGTCGATTGTTGCATGCACGAAGAATGGATCTGGAGTTTACTGAGTGGCATTGTTCCCTAAATACAATGGTTAAAACAATGTAAAACAATCAAAATGAACCTTTAGGGTCCCGTAACTCCGGAATGGATGTACCAATTGAAAAAGTGGTCCCTGTAAGGTTGAAGCCCAGGGAAATTTCTGGCTCAGATCATGTTTCAGATTTTAGGTAGGTGCAGTAGTTTTTTCTGAAACCGTGTCAGCCAAGAACAAGAACCAGAACAAGAACAAGAACAACAACAAGTAAACAGTTTTCAAATTTACGTGTGGCTCGCTACGTTTACTCTTGCACGGAATTACATAAAAGTTGGTGTAAAGTTTGAAAAAGTTGATATCTACTATCTGGCCAAGTTTGGTCGAAATATATTGAATAGAGACGGAGAAATTAATAGTTTTAGTTTTGTTGGAGAGAGAGGACTTCAATCATATATATACACGGCTATCGGCGTGTATGATATAGATTTGGCTGAGAGAAGGTTAGGGGGATGAGGTATGGGGACACGAATGCCTTACCACCAAGGTTAGACCTGCCAGGGACTCTCAAGGCCCTCGATGGCATCGTCAATCGTGTTGGACACAGGAGGTGTAGGATTGACCCAAGTAAAAAATAAAAGGCAGATGAACAAGTGAGATGGTTAAAAACATCGTTATATAATGCAAGGTACTAGCTGTACCCCCGGCGTACCTGAGCGTAACACTGTAGTCTGAATATCCCCATTCCTGCTCCCCCTCCCTTTGAACCCCTGCTGATTTGTGTTATGGAAGTAAATGTCTATTTTCAATGGAGGACGTTTCTCCGTTCTGATACCTAGCCCCATAAACCCAATAACGGTCGTGCATGCAGTGATTGTTACTCAACCAACTTTGAAACTCTTCAAGTCGGCTCTAAGATCTAGTATTATTGAAGCAATATGTCGATTGTTAGAGGCCACATCCGTTTGTTTGACATTGTCGCTCTTTCATTGTAGTGCATAATGATAATGATGAATTGCAGACGTAGGGCCTTAGGGCTTCGGGCAGATGACCAGGAGTGGTTAACGCTCGTTAAACCCTTTAACCCTTTAATGATGAATTTGCTAGCCCAACCTAAATGTATATATGTGATTGAAGTCCTCTTTCCAGCAAAACTAGAACTATTAATTTCGCTATTCTATTGAATATATTTCGACCAAACCTGGCAGATAGTAAATAGGTATAGAAGGTATATTAACCAGGCCTGCAAGTCAGTTCGTTATATTTATACCAACTTTTATGCATTTCCGTGCAAGAGTAAACGTACGGAGCCACACGTAAATTTGAAAACTGTTCACTTGTTGTTGTTGTTGTTGTTGTTGTTGTGGTTGTTCTTGTGTGACACGGTTTCAGCAGGCCTGCAAGTGTTCTTACTTTTTCCTACTTTTTTTTTCCAATTCCTTCTTTTCCAACTTTTTTAAAAAAAAGTTCTTACTTTTCGTACTTTTTTCTGAATTTTCCTACTTTTTCTTCAGACAAATAATATGCCTAAAATATAATTTTCACTACAGCAAGCTTTGATTGCTTGCTCTTTCTAGTGACGGACCAAATGTAAACACAAAGACTTACAAGTGTGTAACCATGAGTTGAAATACCGGGGACATTCACGACTACTACCTTTGATTGCTTGCAACATTCATGTGGCACACAACATCTTCAGAGATGGGCTGAATGTGTATGGTGAAAATGCAGAACTTCTTTCGATTGACTTATTTTATTGGTTCAAAATGGGTGCCTGTCGCAAAGAAGATTTTGCTGCTGTGAAACTTGCTACGGACATGAATGAAGGTAATTTTATACGACATGTAGAAAGCAGATGGCTCACTTTTACTTCCTGCTCTTCAGAGAATTGTGTCAAATCAGCCTGCTTTGCAACAGTACTTCCTAAAGGATTTGGCTACAAAAGCAAACAAGTCTACTTTGGCATCAAGTCTATATGAAAGAATATGCAAAATCTTGACTCGTGAGACATTGATCGAGATCAGGTTTCTCGAATCAGTCGGTTCAATTTTCAATGTATTTCTTTTCTTCTTTCAAGGAGAAGGTCCGTTGGTGCATCTTCTGCATGAAAAAAATGAAAGAAACCGTGGTGTCATTAATGTTAAGATTCCTGAAACCGGAAGTTGCGAAGGGAAAAACTGGAAAAGAAAACGTGGACATTTTAGCAAAAGAAAATCAGTTACCCCTAAACCAGATGGAAGTTGGAGCCCCAACAAAAGCTGCTTTCAAAAATGAAGCTAATTTGCTGTTGCATAACATGAAAAAGTTTTACGTCACAGTGGTGCAGTATTTGGCAAGTCATTTTCCGGTTGACAGTAGCTTCCTGAAAGACTTGAAATATCTTCCTCCTATCGCTAGAAAAGAGAAAGGTGGTGCACATGCCATTAGGCGCCTGGCAATGCTAATGCCTCAGATAATCAAAGCAGACGAAGTGGCTACAGTTACCGATGAATGGCAACTATACCAGCTGGAGGAATATATTACTTCTTTATGGTACATTAAAATTCAGAAGATAAGAAATCCACTGTTTACCATAGAATAGACTACTACTGGAACCTAGTTTTGAAAATCAAGTCATAGACAAGCTGGTAAAAAGCCTTCTGTGTTTAGCACATGGCAATGCAGAAGTGGAAAGAAGTTTGCCAGATAATAAAAGGACTGTTTCACAAGACAGAGCTTCCCTTGCACCTAAGACCATCAACGGACTCCGAACAGTGAAGCACGCAGTTAGGAAGTATGGTGACGGTAAGCAGTTCCTGTAACAAAAGCTATGCTAGAAGCTAGAACTTATGCGCATAGTCAGTACCAAAAACGTCTACAAGAGGACAAAGAAAAGGCCAAAACATTAAGGTCGCAGAAGAAACAGCAAAAGCGAAAGCAGAAGAAGAACAAGCAACAAAGAAATTGGATGAAGAAAAAACAACCCTTGCCAAATCGGACAATGATTTAAAGATTGCTCAGAAAGAACGTCAACTTGAGTTTGAAGCAGCCCAAATCCTTCTGCAAATGACCGCCTGGTGAAGGCAATAAAGGAAAAAAACAGAGGCAGTGTCAGTTGGTCAAGGACTAGTGGAAGTAGCTTCCCGAAAAATGGCAGATGCCCAAAAGCTGTTAGAAAAAGATAACAAAACAGAAATATTCTTGATCAAAAAAAGAGAAAGTTAGAGATTATGTTCAAATCAATAAGAAAGCAAAATAAGTGCAAATAAAACTTAGTCTGACTGTTCAATGTTCTTACTATTTCCTACTTTTTATGAAAAAATTCCTACTTTTTTTCTACTTTAAACAAAATTTGGTTCCTACTTTTTTCCTACTTTTTCAACGAACTGACTTGCAGGCCTGGTTTCAGAAAAAACTACTGCACCTACCTAAATCTGAAACATGATCTAAGCCAGAAATTTCCTTGGGCTTCATCCTCATAGAGACAGCTTTTTCGATTGGTCGAGCCATTCCGGAGTTGCGATTGCGAGTCCCTGAACGATCATTTTGATTGTTTTACATTGTTTTTTAAACCATTGTAATTTGGGAACAAAGCCACTCAGCAAACTCCAGATCCATTCTTCGTGCACGTGTTATGTCTTTGCTAATATGTTGATTGTTGTGAAGGGTAAAATGAAAGAATCCGTGTATCAGTTAAACTCACATAGATTTAAACCAAACTTAGCAACGTTGTTAATTTCGAGGCCTTTGGCCTTTGGCCTCGAATTTAGCGGCTAGAAACAATAGAATGTGGTCTTTATTTCGCAGATGTAGGCTTTCAGAGCTGAGTTGTATAGAATATCGCCTGCTTTCGGAGTGCTGGGATCTAACAATGTCGAGGACGCGCAGCGTCCGAGCCATAGTTGGATTCCAGTATGAGGAAACCGGACGATATAGTCCGTGGGCCACAGGGTTTTGTCGGTACACTTTTAGGCACCAAAGAAAGTGATGTTTTTCTGAAAGCTTATGGCACTAGAAGAATTATCAGCCATGATAGCTATTTTTAGGGGGTAGCTGTTGGCCGCCATCTTGGAAAAGGTGGCTGCCGCTAGGAAAAATACTGAAAAATCAATATCTCCGCTTCTAATGGGCCGATTTTATTTTGCAACATACCAAACTAAAGCTCTTGAAACAAGGAATATTTCATGTTATATGCATCATTTTGATAATCACAACGGTTAGCCTGCAAAACGAACAGAAAGCCTTTTTTTAAGGATTTTGTACAGTGGTTTTTCTAATATAACGTATAAACCATTGGATACATCTTAATGAAATATGTCCAGTGTCATTCCTTTTTTTCACTAGATTTTATTTAAGATTAAGAAAACGTAAATCGGTCTCATAGAAGCAGACGTATCACAATTTGAATAAATTTGTATTAGCGCCCGATTGGTTTGGGCGAATGGTTTATTTAGGATCTTCAACACAAAGAACGCAAGGCTTATCACTTTACGTATAGATCATCTGAAATCGTTATTTCAGTTTATCTCCTTGTATTAAATAGAGGTTACAGAAATTATAAAATATAATATGGAAACATGCTAATTGACAGAATCCTCCTCCTCCTCGTCATCGTCATAGTCATCATCAGCAAATTCTGAATCTTGACCGAAACCGCAGTTATCTTCTTCATCTTCAGATTGATTATTGCAAGATGGTAGACGACACATTAAGGTGCATTTCATACTGTTTTTAATGCATGTGCATGTTGCTTCATTGCACGATCGTTTGCAAGTGCAAGACAGAAGTGCTAGAACAGACTCGGGAGCTGGTTTCCCAGTCATCCATTCAATTGTCAATGTATCTTTCTGTATCTTCCATCCGTGACCATCTGGGCTTTGAATCTCTGGATATGGAGAGAGGCAATTTTTCCAGATGAAAGCTTGATAGTTGGCACGTCGAATATGCTGTTGCAGACAATCCCTGCAGGGGGGTAGCTGATGTGATTCGATGTTGCCCTTCTTGGCACAGAAAGTAGTATAGCAGAGCTCATTTACATTCTCAATTTTCTTTGAGCCGTATAGTTGACATGTAAAGGCTTCAAGGTCCAGAAAAAGCTGATGAGGTATATCCAGATTCTCACCAAGCATAGCTAATAGTGATTGAATTTGACTATTAGCTTTCAGAAGCTTGAGTCCACTGCGTTTGCCACAACCAGCAAACGCACTAACCGTGTCACACCCAGTGAAAGAATGAAGCCCTAGTAGCGCATTGTAAACACTGTTTCCAAGCGCTAAATGAATTGCCATTATGTTGGTGTACCTGGATCTAATTTGCGATCCATGCTTCTGAAATAGTGGAGCTGATATAGTTCCCTGATTAGCGATGCACAACACCATTACATCTGTGTCATCACAAACGACAACAACTCCTTTGTAGCCCTCATCAGCAGCATGCTTGGCGTGAAGAAGCAATCTGGTATCAGCTTCTTCTTGATTTGATTTCAGTGCTTCAACTTCTTCCACAGTAGTTTCACTGATCTTACGGCAAATGTCCTCATGTGATACAATTAGGGTTTTACCGCATAACCTTTGCCTGTACGGCACTGTGGTCCACTCTTTACAGAGAAAGACGATCAGATTTGTTTTATTAGCAGCACCAGATAAGAACCGACGCCACTGGTGTATCTTGTAACTTTTCATAATATTCTTGTACTGCGTAGCTTCCTTGTCACCACTCCTTGCTGACCGCTCTGGATTCTTTATTGAGATATCAGGGTAAACGTCAAAAACAACATCGATTCGTTTGGCTTGACTTCCTTCCATTAATATTCTTCTAAAGACCTCTTCTGCTACATCACCAAACGTTTTCGGAGTACTCTGTATTTTGTGAACGACGCTCATGCCATCAATTAAGCAAGCTGTCGGTTCTGGTATGGTCTCTGCTGGTTTTGACAGTTTCTCAAGTTCTACTGCCAGAGACGACTTATTAGTTTTTCTTAGAGCTCTGTCCGCTGTTGCTAGTGACCAAGGAATCGGCCCAAGTGGGTGCCCTATTACTTCCTTCATTGACAAAGTTCGATTCTGTGCAATGAGAATCATGTGTCCAAAGAGAGCTTTGTCTGCTTTCAGCGCTACATCTTTTCCCTGTACTTTAACTTTCACTGTTTTATTAAAGTTGGAAAAGGTTTTCAGGTTTTGCCTGGGAATCTTGTCACTCCATTTCTTCAGTGGGCTGTCCGATAATCTATCTTCTTCAAAAGACTTGTAAGCTTCTTCTCCTGTGCTATGAGCTTCTAAAAGATGCTTAACTACTTCTGGTGGGGCCTGTCGACCCGTGGATAGGCTGCACAATTCTTGATTTTCAGATGTGAATGGGTTTAGCCAAGTGTTTTGAAACATAGCTAAGATGCATTCCACGTCACGTTCATCTTTTCGAATTCTTGATATTCTCAAGTCTGGATGAGTGAATTTTCCTTTTGAAATATCAAGCATCTCTCGAAGTTGACGAATGCATGCACTTCGGTAATCTGCAGTTAGGTAAAACCTTGCAACTGATGCTTTTTTAGTACTGAACCCCTTAGTCCCACCAGCCGTTTGTGTGTCTTTGTTCACCGTCTTCTCGATGGTTTGATCCATAGGTATCTTTCCAAAAGGGTTATGCTGTCCAATTTGAACAGAGAATCCTCCGTTTTCTAGATAGTGGTTAACTTCTGGATGGGTTGTTCCTAAGCTCAACATGCTTTTTAGGTACCATGGGAGATGACGTGCATAATTAGTCCTATCATATGCAAAGCACCATGGTATAAGAGCACGAATAGCTCCAAGATGGAGAGTCCAATCACCTTCTCTTGATGCACGAAGTAGATTTAGCAATATGTTGACAATATCAATGTATGAGATCTAAAATGCTGACAAACTACCATTGGTTGACCTCATATGTTCCATATATTGGCTAAACAAACTGTTAACACTTGCTAGAGTATTACTGCTAATAAGATTTTGGTAAGCTGATTGTGAAATTTCATATCTGAAGCTTGCAATTAATGCCAAAAGATCTTCTACTACTTGAAGCTCTTCAGCATGTGAATCTTTCATCCAAACAATGAATCCATCCCATAGCAATCTCATACAAGCTTCGTACATCAACTCGCGATTGTAATGCTTTCCTTCCAACACTGCATTAATAGACCCTTCAGCGATTATTCCTGATTCAATGCAGATGTCTTTAAGACCAGCATCTGAAAAGCGTTTGCCGATAATGCACAACAGGACACAGATCGTGTGAAAAGCTCCCATTCTAAGTACGATATTGTTAAACTGGTCGTTATGTTTCCACACAACTTCAAGAGCTTTTGCGTACATTGCTTGATCAAATACTACGACAACAGCATTCAGATGTAGTGCATCTTTAATTTTCAGAGCTTGTGATAAAACTTCGAAAACAGTAGACATACTTGTTGCCGGCGCATCAATCGTCGGAAGATATCCAATATTGTCTTGAATTACTGATGTATCACTTCGTACTTGTATGTTAAATCCAGTCCAACTACTTATTTCCTGGTTTGAGGGCTCAGTTTTGCGGCTCAACATCCAAACAAGATTACTAAGTTGGGCAGTCTGCACAACTTTATCATAGCTAATTTCTACGGATCTCAGGACAGGAGGATCAGGTTTTTGGCCTGTATTGTATGATGGTAAAGTAAAAGGTACCACTTCCAGTTGTCTTTGCTTTGTCTTCGTTATGCTAGTTTTAACAATCTCAGGCTGTGGACCTATTACCTTTTGCTGGACAGCTATTCCATTGACTCTATGTGTGGTGCCTGCTCCGCTTAAAGTTTCTTCAAGTCTGTCAATGTTGTCAAACACAAGACACGTTGGTGTATATGGGAGAATATTACTGGGTAATGAAACGTCTTTGTCAGCATTCATCGACTTTTTTTGACAGCAAATGCAGTATCGATTTCTAGGACCTTTGAGTATGATATTCCATGGCCCAAGCGATTTAAAATGTGTACGAGCTGTACATTACCTGTCAAAGACTTTACGGCAAAGGGTAGCAACACATGTTTCGGAGTGATAATTCTGCCACCACTTACACCGTACACTAGGTCTTGAATATATGACTTCAGTCTTCTAGATGCTCTTTCTGAAAGTTCTTTTGTCTCATTGCTAGAACCAGTTAGCAAGCATCGCAAAAAAATTATTAGTAACTGGGGGCAAGGCACAGCAACTTCAGTCAGTTCATCAAGTGTGGGTGGGCCATGTCGACTCAAGCTGTAGGTCCTTTATTTCTTCCCTTAGAATAAGTGCAGCTTCTTTTACAATTCTGTTAGTATCTGAAACAAGTTTTTCTCTTTCTTTATGGTCTCTCTTTAATGCTTGATTTTCCAAAGCTAGCTGATCGAAAGAGAGATTATTTGGAATGAAAAACAATTTACCAGTTTCATCAGCGATAATTCGAGCTGCACAGCCAAACTCTGATTCCAGCTTTCTTCGTATGCACTTCCTGGTAGAATCAAAAATGGATTGACAGCCCAGGTCCGACATTTTCTGGAGCAGTACACCTATCAAATCAGCAACAGGTATTATGCATGGTTTGTTAAATATTTCTTGCCTGATGTAAGTAAATAACTCCGCATAAGCTTTTCTTTCTGTGTCTAAATATTTACTTTCTTCATCTGACACTTGCTTAGGCGTATAGGTAATTTTCCTGGTGAAATCTCTAAAACAAGACTTGTGGTAGTGCGCTTCTGAAGCTATCAGATCACGGCTCTGGACAATAGCAAGAATGCGTGAATCTTGTTTCTCTACTGCAGCTGCTCGTATTGTTTCGTCAGCTCTAAACTCAAGGCACTGCATCAGTGTTTCTCTACTCTTGCTTCCAGCTTTGTATTTGGTTATTTTATCACAAAATAGACACTTAACATCTACAATAGGTGAAGATCCTATCTGCCGTATTGACCGCCTCTTACTGGAATGTAATTGTACACTTTCATCTTCTTTTGTTTCACTTTTCTGTGTTGAAACGTTTTTAAGGGTGAACACACTTCAACAGCGACGGTGGTAACTGATTTTTGGAATCTCACCTTCTTTTAAAGTTTTCGCTACCTCTATGAGGGGTAAGTGTTGCCTAGCAACAGCCGCTGCATGCAGCGATTTCCATGAACTGAGGTCCTTTATAGCGACCAATTTTCCTTGGTCGTCTGTACAGTGTAGGATGCAACACTCTTTATTCTTGGCTCTTGGCGACTTACTTTGAAGAACTATATTTCCTTTGGGCCTATTTTGTAACGACATCTTACTGCAGTATCTACAAGCAAGCACAATGCAACAGATAAGATAGTCACTCTACAAAGTAATATGCTTAGCTGATATAATTATGTATTCACTTAAATTGGATGCAACTAATTTAACTTTGAATGCATTTGTTAAAATTACATATTAAACCAACATTCTACATATTAGTGCAAAGATTATTATTAATCACCATGACATTCTAACACCAACCTGAAGTATGCCACGGAAAGGAACAACCGTTTCATTAGCATCCATTTGCAAAATGGTCTGGCAAAGCATTATGGGAAAACAAAGCTCTTATAATTATGAACATAGCGCCATCTATTATGTGAAAATGGCAAGAACTGGTTAAAATTGTGATAGGTCTGCTTCTATGAGACCGATTTACGTTTTATTACTCTTAAATATAAGCTAGTGAAAAAAGGAATGACACTGGACATATTTCATTAAGATGTATTGAATGGTTTATACATTATATTAAAAAAACCACTGTACAAAATCCTTAAAAAAGGCTTTCTGTTCGTTTTGCAGGCTAGCTGTTGTGATTATCAAAATGATGCATCTGACATGAATTATTCCTTGTTCCAAGAGCTTTATTTTGGTATGTTGCAAAACAAAATCGGCCCATTAGAAACGTAGATATTGATTTTTTAGTATTTTCCTAGTGGCGGCCATCTTTTCCAAGATGGCGGCCAAAAGCTACCCCCAAAAAATAGCTATCATGGCTAATAATTCTTCTAGTGCCATAAGGTTTCAGAAAAACATCACTTTCTTTGGTGCCTAAAAGTGTACCGACATCTCGATTTTAGACTGCTTGGCCCATGGACTAATATCCTTCTTACCGGTTTTGAAGCTATCAGTCCGACGTGCATTGTTCAGCGCCAGTGAGCGCAAGTGGAATACATTGTTGCCTTTAGCCAGAAGAAAGTTTGTGTAGAATATTTGTAAGACGCAATGTTACAAGCAACGAAAAGAGCTAAGTTTAATTTTGAAGCGGTTGCAATGTTCCAATTAACGTGAATTCTTGAACTTTTTTTTGACGTTTGAGGTGGTGTTGTTGAATGGGTTATTACCTGCTTTCCGAGTACTGAGATTAACAATGTCGAGTTTGGGTTTTGGGTGGGTATCACAACTTTCATAGGCCTGTGAATACAAAGAATTCCACTGACTAATAGTCACCTCTACCTTTTTTGTCTGGAGTGTCTATAAATTTTCTAATTCATAATTTTTACGTTTGCCATTGCCCAAGTAGCCGTTACACCAGCCAAATGGACACGGTTTGGCTTATTGCATGCCCATGTTTCACATGCTTAAGTTTATTTAACCCGAAATTTTGAGTGCACTGGCTAAGAAACGCTAATTTTCGTTCGCTTCGCTCACTCAATCAGCGCACCCTCCTTCACTTGACCCTCCCGAGGTTAACGTTAATCATTCAATCATGAAAACATACTACAAACTTACGGAATGGTAAATGTTCATACCGTTCTAATATTCTGGTGGTAGACGAAGATTACTAAAACTAATCAACTCATCAGCTGTTTAAAATTATTCACCACTTACACTGGACTGCAGGAACTGCTGGAACTGCTGGACTACATAAAATAAAATGTCCGCGTCACGTTATTGAGGACACTTTTTCTCCATAAAGAACACGTTCCCACCTGTGCTGGCGATGTGCATTTTGTTTCCTAATTTTCTTTCCAGCAAAATTGTCCCTTTATCGTCGTGGGGCAGATAATTCAGTTTGGATTCGTGTACCGTTAAAAAAACCGACCAAACCTTTGCAATAAAAGATAAAGATATTCTGTCTTTTAGTGAACCACCTGTTAGCAAAAACAGTGCATTCTGACAATTAAGTACTGAAACGATAAGCGTGTAACAATACAAACAATGGTTACAACAATAATTTTGCACTTACGAGCCACTTCAGGGCCACGTGCTTCTAGCTGCAACCCCCATTTTAGAAAACGGCACTTCCCCATATGACGCTTTACCTGTCTGTCGAAATTTAGATCTAGCAACTTTCCCTAATGAGCTGTAGAGGTGTCTTTATATCCTATGAGAATTAACATGGGCGCCTGGTGATTAGCTAGTTACTAGTAACACTCAACGTTATTGAGGGCACTTTCTCTCCATGAAGGACACGTTCCCACATTTTCGTGTTGACGCTTTCTTTGTTACAGGACCCAAGACACCTGATTCAAACGATTTGCAAAGATTTCTACCGCATGGAGAATTTACACCAGTATGCTGAAATCAGGTATAAGTTGGTTTCAGTTATAAGACACAGTCTGCTAGTGCCGCCGCCTTTTTTTCATCAACAATCATTTTTTAACAATCGGATGTCTACAATCGGACGATCTACTATTACTTGACGGCGACACACTAGCGTGTGTTTAGCTAATCTTTGCAAAACTTATCCTATCACAGGCAAAAGTTTGAACTGGTTTTCCAATTCGATTTTATAAATTGATATACAGCGTTTTCACATTTGTGGCAACCTGCGAAATATATGTATTGACTTTGTTGCACAATTATGACTGAAATTATGGGATATGTATCTCACAAGTGCAACAGGCGCTGCCACATTTCTTCTAATCTGAAATAACTGTCATGCTCTTTACCGGGGGTTACAATAATTTTGTAAATAAACAGACATATTGTAAGAATGTCATTCAGACAAAAACTGGAAGTAGGCTGCCGCCATGTTGGCGTTACTGACGTGGGCCAATTAGCGCCGGAAGGAATGCTGCTTGCAAAGGTTTGGAATGCATTGTGGTCCCCTAGTTAAAAACCTCAACCATGAACCATTCGCAAAACATCCCCCGGTGCATTTTGGTCTCCTAGTTAAAGGCCTCAACCAGTAACCATTCGCAAACCATCGCCCGGTGCATTGTGGTACCCTGGTTAAAGACCTCAACCATGAACCATTCGCAAACCATCCCCCAGCGCATTGTGGTCCCCTGGTTAAAGACCTCAGCCATGCACCATTCGCAAACCATCGCCCAGTGCATTGTGGTCCCCTAGTTAAAGACCTCAACCATGCACCATTCGCAAACCATCCCCCGGTGCATTTTGGTCCCCTAGTTAAAGACCTCAACCATGCACCATTCGCAAACCATCGCCCGGTGCATTGTGGTACCCTGGTTAAAGACCTCAACCATGAACCATTCGCAAACCATCCCCCGGCGCATTGTGGTCCCCTAGTTAAAGACCTCAACCATGCACCATTCGCAAACCATCCCCCGGTGCATTGTGGTCCCCTAGTTAAAGACCTCAACCATGAACCATTCGCAAACCATCCCCCGGTGTATTTTGGTCCCCTAGTTAAAGACCTCAACAATAAACCATTCGCAAACCATCCCCCGGTGCATTGTGGTTCCCTAGTTAAAGACCTCAACCATGCACCATTCGCAAACCATCCCCCGGTGCATTGTGGTTCCCTAGTTAAAGACCTCAACCATGAACCATTCGCAAACCATCCCCCGGTGTATTTTGGTCCCCTAGTTAAAGACCTCAACAATAAACCATTCGCAAACCATCCCCCGGTGCATTGTGGTTCCCTAGTTAAAGACCTCAACCATGCACCATTCGCAAACCATCCCCCGGTGCATTGTGGTTCCCTAGTTAAAGACCTCAACCATGAACCATTCGCAAACCATCCCCCGGTGTATTTTGGTCCCCTAGTTAAAGACCTCAACAATAAACCATTCGCAAACCATCCCCCGGTGCATTGTGGTTCCCTAGTTAAAGACCTCAACCATGCACCATTCGCAAACCATCCCCCGGTGCATTGTGGTTCCCTAGTTAAAGACCTCAACCATGAACCATTCGCAAACCATCCCCCGGTGTATTTTGGTCCCCTAGTTAAAGACCTCAACAATAAACCATTCGCAAACCATCCCCCGGTGCATTGTGGTTCCCTAGTTAAAGACCTCAACCATGCACCATTCGCAAACCATCCCCCGGTGCATTGTGGTTCCCTAGTTAAAGACCTCAACCATGAACCATTCGCAAACCATCCCCCGGTGTATTTTGGTCCCCTAGTTAAAGACCTCAACAATAAACCATTCGCAAACCATCCCCCGGTGCATTGTGGTTCCCTAGTTAAAGACCTCAACCATGCACCATTCGCAAACCATCCCCCGGTGCATTGTGGTTCCCTAGTTAAAGACCTCAACCATGAACCATTCGCAAACCATCCCCCGGTGTATTTTGGTCCCCTAGTTAAAGACCTCAACAATAAACCATTCGCAAACCATCCCCCGGTGCATTGTGGTTCCCTAGTTAAAGACCTCAACCATGCACCATTCGCAAACCATCCCCCGGTGCATTGTGGTTCCCTAGTTAAAGACCTCAACCATGAACCATTCGCAAACCATCCCCCGGTGTATTTTGGTCCCCTAGTTAAAGACCTCAACAATAAACCATTCGCAAACCATCCCCCGGTGCATTGTGGTTCCCTAGTTAAAGACCTCAACCATGCACCATTCGCAAACCATCCCCCGGTGCATTGTGGTTCCCTAGTTAAAGACCTCAACCATGAACCATTCGCAAACCATCCCCCGGTGTATTTTGGTCCCCTAGTTAAAGACCTCAACAATAAACCATTCGCAAACCATCCCCCGGTGCATTGTGGTTCCCTAGTTAAAGACCTCAACCATGCACCATTCGCAAACCATCCCCCGGTGCATTGTGGTTCCCTAGTTAAAGACCTCAACCATGAACCATTCGCAAACCATCCCCCGGTGTATTTTGGTCCCCTAGTTAAAGACCTCAACAATAAACCATTCGCAAACCATCCCCCGGTGCATTGTGGTTCCCTAGTTAAAGACCTCAACCATGCACCATTCGCAAACCATCCCCCGGTGCATTGTGGTTCCCTAGTTAAAGACCTCAACCATGAACCATTCGCAAACCATCCCCCGGTGTATTTTGGTCCCCTAGTTAAAGACCTCAACAATAAACCATTCGCAAACCATCCCCCGGTGCATTGTGGTTCCCTAGTTAAAGACCTCAACCATGCACCATTCGCAAACCATCCCCCGGTGCATTGTGGTTCCCTAGTTAAAGACCTCAACCATGAACCATTCGCAAACCATCCCCCGGTGTATTTTGGTCCCCTAGTTAAAGACCTCAACAATAAACCATTCGCAAACCATCCCCCGGTGCATTGTGGTTCCCTAGTTAAAGACCTCAACCATGCACCATTCGCAAACCATCCCCCGGTGCATTGTGGTTCCCTAGTTAAAGACCTCAACCATGAACCATTCGCAAACCATCCCCCGGTGTATTTTGGTCCCCTAGTTAAAGACCTCAACAATAAACCATTCGCAAACCATCCCCCGGTGCATTGTGGTTCCCTAGTTAAAGACCTCAACCATGCACCATTCGCAAACCATCCCCCGGTGCATTGTGGTTCCCTAGTTAAAGACCTCAACCATGAACCATTCGCAAACCATCCCCCGGTGTATTTTGGTCCCCTAGTTAAAGACCTCAACAATAAACCATTCGCAAACCATCCCCCGGTGCATTGTGGTTCCCTAGTTAAAGACCTCAACCATGCACCATTCGCAAACCATCCCCCGGTGCATTGTGGTTCCCTAGTTAAAGACCTCAACCATGAACCATTCGCAAACCATCCCCCGGTGTATTGTGGTCCCCTGGCTAAAGACCTCAGCCATGAACCATTCACAAACCATCCCCCGTTGCATTGTGGTCCCCTGTCTAAAGACCTCAGCCATGCACCATTCGCAAACCATCCCCCGGTGCATTGTGGTCCCCTGGTTAAAGACCTCAACCATGAACCATTCGCAAACCATCCCCCGGCGCATTGTGGTCCCCTGGTTAAAGACCTCAGCCATGCACCATTCGCAGACCATCCCCCGGTGCATTGTGGTCCCCTAGTTAAAGACCTCAACCATGAACCATTCGCAAACCATCGCCCGGTGCATTGTGGTCCCCTGGTTAAAGACCTCAACCAAGAACCATTCACAAACCATCCCCCGGTGCATTGTGGTCCCCTAGTTAAAGACCTCAACCATGAACCATTCGCAAACCATCCCCCGGTGCATTTTGGTTCCCTAGTTAAAGACCTCAACCATAAACCATTCGCAAACCATCCCCCGGTGCATTGTGGTCCCCTAGTTAAA
>JAHWFP010082503.1:25506-51666 GCA_023313725.1 Lithobius niger
TTCGCAAACCATCCCCGGGTGCATTGTGGTCCCCTAGTTAAAGACCTCAACCATGAACCATTCGCAAACCATCATCCGGTGCATTGTGGTCCCCTAGTTAAAGACCTCAACCATGAACCATTCGCAAACCATCCCCCGGTGCATTGTGGTCCCCTGGTTAAAGACCTCAACCATGAACCTTTCGCAAACCATCCCCGGGTGCATTGTGGTCCCCTAGTTAAAAGACCTCAACCATGAACCATTCGCAAACCATCATCCGGTGCATTGTGGTCCCCTAGTTAAAGACCTCAACCATGCACCATTCACAAACCATCCCCCGGTGCATTGTTTCTAGATGGCCAACGGTTTTTCGGGCATTAACATTTATGTAACAGTATTTAGTGTGTTTGTGTGTGTGTTATGCGTTAGGTATTTTGAATAAATACAAGCAAAAAATAACTTGACTGTCAGAAAATTAGTATTCTTTTGTTCATTTTGTATCGTTTGACCTGTAAAAGTACTTATTTGGTTATTACTTGATGTATATTGTTCTAATTGGTGGACCATTCACTCTTTGGGTTATATTGATGTTAAGTGGCACTAAAGTTGCAGAAGCTGGAATGCACAAAGAAGCTGCCATCTCCTTAATTGAGTGATTACGTCCCCGTGCACCTCGAAGCACGCTGTAACAGCATCACTGCCGCTAGATGGCGCTACAGTATTTGCCAATGGTGCCACTTTACGACTTATGGATGGGGTTTTCATCAGCAGTTCTAATGTCTGTACAGCAATTTATTCTATTGTCAATACTGTTTGAGAGAAGAGCACGTTCGTGGCATTGTACACATTGGTAAGTCAGGGGTGTAGTGGAGGCAAGGGGAGGGGGCAGCTTGTCCCCCCCCCCCAAAAAAAAAAAAACCCGACAGTTATAATAACATTTTCAACTTTATGCGTGAAAAATAAAAAGTAAATATTTCTCTTTATTTTGATCTAGAATTTATAAATTCTTGTTTACATGGATATTCTAGTTTTGTTAAAGGTTACCTTGACTGTTTAAAGCTGGATTAGCAGTCGGTAACAAGAAGAATACACTTTGGATTATAGAGTTGATGCTATCTTCATGCAAGATTTCCCCCTCCTTCACAGAAGGGCGAGTTCATTCGTTATCAACAGATTTAACAGTCGGCACCACGACTATTGCCCGATTTACGCGATCGGATATCTGCTTACAAACCAATGGGTCCTAGAAAAAGCGTAAGTTGGAGTGCACGAATGGAAGTACTGTCATTTTGATAGTGATTATAAAAAAATCGTTGCCACAGAAGAAAAACTGGAAGTAAAATAAAATGCTGTTCCATCAAACTCTTTTTGGACAGCCTCAAGAAAAACCAATACATAAATAAAGACAAGGTAAATCTAAAAACTTGTTCAAGCCTAATTAGTTAGCTTGTGTGATCCAAACTAGGAACCGATTCAAACAGCCAACCGAGCAATTAGGTATTGGATATAAAAAAAAAAAGACAAAGTTAACAGTTTGCTGAATACTACAAAAGAAAGGTTTCTTTGCTCGCGTTACATACAGGGACCTATCTTAACGATAAGATTTGTGAAAAATACAGGACCTATAATCATACATTTGTACCGAAAATTGCTGCAAAAAAACTTACTGCGTGCTGTTAAGTTGAAAATGGTCGTAATAGTATAAAGGTCGGAATGAACAAACAAGAATTTCATAAAAAAATACATAAACTGCTTATGCAAAAAATCACATTATTTTCATAGACGAAAGACAAAGGGCTAAAGTTTACATTAAGCACATACTCGATATCCTTAAGATATTGATTCCAAATGGCTCCAACACTTTCCTAAATACAGAGACAGTTGGTTTTAGAGCGCGGAAATGTGTTAAAACGATTGTGTACGCCACAATCCGTACATCTATACGGTGTTTGCGTTCGCTCGCAGGGCCAGCAGGGCACCGTATACTTTTTTCCGTAGACATTTCCGATAAGCGGGTTGTTATTGTCAGTTAGGTCAGATAAGTTTGGGGTTTGAAATCATACTGAAGTAGTTACCTGGTTGGGGTTTGGCATTTCATACTGGGGCAGTTAATTGGTTAGGGTATGTTAATGATGATTTAACGAGTTTCCGCAATTTGGGATCAATTTGTAGTGCCTTCGTGAAAATTAAAGGTAGGTTTTTTTTCTCTTTTTTCGAATTTTGGGCCTTGTGCGTAAAGGGAACATGGGAAGAAAACGGGCTCTCGTCCGATTTTTTTTTTTAATTGACTAAGAATTACCTGCTGAGTAATGTTTTCCTCTTCCATTTTTGGGGCAAACGCACCGTTTGGCCGTGGTGAAGGTCCAAAGTTAGCACCACGCCGTGCCGGAAAGCATGAAATTGGGCGAAAGTGCGGCAAGTGAAACGCCAAACCACAACCAGTTCATTACCTCAAGTGAAATGCCGAAGCCGGTTTCTAACCTAACCGACATAAAATTGTATGGGATAATATTGTTCAGTTGATCATTTTACGTCATTATAGCCCAACGAGAGATCAATCGGTGAGGAGCCCTTATTCTTCCCATAAGCTGCGTAAAGTAAACTCGTTCCGTCTATTGTTTATTTTATAATCGTGGAATGAATTTATAATTCTGCCTTTATTCCGTTAGCTACGCAGCTAGTATGCACTATCCCGTTGCGTCACACGTTTGTCGAATTGATACTACAACAAACTGTTACACTAAATAATCGATTATACAATAATTACCTGATTAGCAGGAGCCACAAAATACCCGAATTGCCAACAAGCGTAGAATCCTACAACAGCCTTCCCGGTGAACCGTAAAGTAGCCACCATTTTTTTTTCATTGGTTCGCCAATAGCCCAACAACAGATAGAATTCCGTTTTCCGTGCATGTTGTCAAAACCTGAAATAAGTTGGGCCAGTTCCGGTTCAACTTTTTTTTTCATACAGAAACATAATTGGAAAACATTTTTAGGGCAAGGACCTGCACCCCTTCATATACAAACGATTTAACCATAGACTCTTCAATAACAACGCCTACAATTTGCTAGGTCTTCTAATCGAAATCATGAAAAATCGACTAATATTCAGTCACTTCCGGCTAGACGCTAAAGGTGATAGGCATGATCCGTTCAAATAAACGACTGGAGTGGGACGTGACGTCATTAAACAATAGCTCACGACGCAAGCCCCTTTTTCTCCCCGACTGTATTTAAAAAAAAAGACAATGATGGCACACTACAGAAACGAAACCAGATCCTATTTTTAATTAAACTACTAGATTTTCATACGTAAAAAAAAAAAATATCAGTAGGTATGACAGTTAATTCATGTATACACCAGGGATCCAGCATTGTTCAAAAATCACCGTTAGGACCTCACCCCCACCCTCCCCACAGGAAAGGAACAGCTAAAAAAAATGCATGAAGTAGATGAAGAAAATGTACTTTACTACTGGTCGAGACATCGAAAAAGCACTGCACGTAACTTCTTGCATGAAACAAACGTGCGATCGTGTGTTGCCTTTTGTTGATAACGGTACCTGCAAGTTACTTCTACCGTGCAAAAATCATTCCCTCTTAGTCTAATATTCCTTCAATCCTTCAATCCATTTCGTATTTTCGTGTGCCTTTTGAATCAAACTGGTTGATGATTTCCATCAGAGCATTGTTACACCATCTCTTGCATGAGGCTGGGGGGGGGGGGGGGGATACCCCTCTACAGAAGTTTAAGGTGAGATGCAAAATAAAAAAAATTCCTTAGATTTTTGAAAAGTCAGGGCATTGGAAAGTTTTTTTTTTTAAACACTCTCCCTGGTTCATTTACTTACTTTAGAACGAATTATTTGAAGCCAGGAAAGGTCTTGGAATGTCTAAAAATTCGTCAGCTCCAGCGGCATTGCCCCAAACCCCCTAGCTTGATTGGAGCGGATCAGTCTGCTAAATTTGCCTGTCTTTACCCCCTCTCCTTCCCCCCCCCCCCCAAAAAAAATGCCCTTCGCTGTGCCCCTGTTGGTAATACAGCAGTGCAAATACAGAATTCAATAAGTGACACGATGTAGTAGAGATGTTGCAGGTTGAATTTAATTTTTTCCCAAGGATGCGTGTGCCAGTGACATTTCAAAAGCACGATTTACACATTCGGCCAAATGTATTTAGTTTTAGTGATTGTCTTGATCATCTGCAGTTTGGTTGCTTTTCTTGTCATCAATAGCGATGGCAGTCGAACTATTGGAGCAGCAAAGAGCAGGGAACTGATTGGAGCATGGGATGCGGGGGAAACATGCGCTGCACGGAATGCCTGGTATATACACTGGCTGGCCAGCAATATTGCCACTGCAAATAATAAAGGATAAGAAATAAATGTTTCTTATCATTAAATCATTAATCATAAATCTTATCACAAATCATTAAACTTGATAGGAATGAACGATGAAGAGAAGTTGTTCATTGAATTAAAATGCACTTCTTTTCTGTTAGGAATGAGCTTGTATACAAAGACAAATGGTTTGATAAATTAAGATGCGTTATTGGAATGCAAGGCACATGGAACTGTGATGAAGTAGAAATTTGAATATTGAATTTCATTTGCCACACATGCCACAGATGAATATTGTTATAATTTCTGATATAGTTAAATTCTGTAAACGACTCTTATCCAAAAGGTCACGTGCAGTTCAGATAGTTACCATAATTGCGATGAAAAACTTAAAGTGAAATGCAGGGATAGAAATTGAATAGTTAATATTCTCATTTCTTTAGTCTATGAATTCTGTAAAGGACTATTACACAAAAAGTCACAGGCAGTTCAGTTAGTTACCATAGTTGATATGAAAAAATTATAGTTATTATTTGGAGATAGGAATTAAATAGTTAAATATTGTTCTCTTCTATTGTGGAATACGTTCTGTAATGGACTATTATTATGCATTACTTACCGGGGACGGTAAAAGCAAAGAAAAAGTTTTGCAAATCCACCTGCGTTTGGAAAAACTGAGTAGCCGCAGCCCAGATCACTCGAAGCTGCCCAGACTAGCTGAAGGCAAAGAACAAAATAAAAAGTCAACAGACATTTCATAAAAAGCAGATTGACCGTTCATGGCTGCCGATTAATACTAAATAAATTGTGCAGATGCACTAGGATGGTGAAGGGTCAGTTTGACCACTACCACACCCCTGAAGCTAATGGTAAACATTTATAGGTTAAAAAAAGCATTTTCGCACAAACGGAGGAAAGCAAGAGCACTACAATCTGGTATACATTGAAAGGTCACACTTCCAAAGACCCTTGTTGAACAGTATTAACCTTCACCATTTGCACTATAACCACTATTCCCCACACTTGTCAGCCCAGGCACTTATTACTTTTCAGCATTTCATACTGATCCGGCTGAAAACAGCCAGTGACAGTGGCTGTAGCACATGCATAATTACTTGTTACTTGTGAATTCAGTATTGCCACTCGATTATCATGCCGACACGGTTTCACGTCTAAATATAACCTACTATCGGCTTGTTTCCCCGATATCACAGTAATCTTCTTATGCCTAGGTAGTTGAGAACTACACAGACTGCAGATTTTTTCAATTGGTCCATTCAATGCAAATCTCGTACCTTGGTTGCAAACTAAGTGGATCTACAATAGCAACAAGTAGGAATGCCTGCTCTGAAGCACAACATCCCCTAATGACGGAGAAAAGAGGAAAAGCAGTTTAATCCATTCCTGCAAATAGCGTCATTGTAGTCTGTTGTCAGAATATCTATCATCAGGTGGTAGCTCCCAAAATATGACACAAGTCGTTGGCTAATTCACAGCTTACCCTCCCAGACATGACCCGCAACTTTAGCAGGAAATACTTTTATAAATAGTTCACGCTTTTCTTTGTATATAACGTATGTGAAAAGTAAGGATATTTTGTTACCAGGAAGGAATCATTTTTAGCTCGCATTATACTTACTTTACTAGTTGGAGGACATTGATTGTTTCAACAGGTGCATATCATACGAAATTATAATGTAACATTACTTCAAATTAACGCCACCATTTATGATGTACAGGCCTCGTGGAGGTGAAATGAAGAACGAACTGCGTTATCACATAAAGATGATTCGCGAATCGGGTTTAAAACTTAAAGAGAAAAATTAATCGATATCGAGGAAAGTTTCACCAATGATGCACAAAGTAACTTCTGAAAGGACCCTTCTTTAAGAGTTTAGCGATTAGATAAGTTTATTGCCGAAAAAAAGACAAGGAGAAAACAGGAAGGGGTCTGTGTAATCCACTAATACCTGACCCAAATTATACCACCATAAACACAATCAAACAACAATAAATAAATGTGATGCGGCAACATGGGCACTAAAAACACTTTAGAAACTAATAGAGGTCATTCTTTTGAGAATTTGTACAGACCGGTCAAGGCCACCAGCACGGAGTGAAGATTAGGCCACAGGTATACCACACGATTAGCAAATAAATATTTAGTGCAGTCCTCTTTAGTTATTACTACAACAGTAAGTTCCGTGGGATGACCCCTAGTATACTTGTTCCCAGGTATTTTGAAAAATGGCTTGGGTTCAATATCGACGAGTTCTCGCAGAATAGAGAAAGTAAGAGTTAGGTCCACATAAAGACTTTGTAATTCAAGCGATTCAAGGCCGAGGTTAGTTAAGCGCTGCTTGTAAGACAGATTATAATAACCTCGGATATATTTCGTGAAATATCTCTGTATAGATGCCAGCAATTGTATATCATTAATGTGATGTGGCGACCATACTGGACTCGCACATTTCAGAATAGGTCGTACTGTACATACACAGTGAAAACCCTAGCCAAAGTTAAGGCATCTCCAGATAAAAAAAAGCGGCTACAGCGACTGCCTAGTCGCACCAGTCTTCTGTACAGTTCCTCCACTTCCAATGTTGAGGTGCACACCTCGTATCATGCACTACAACAGCTATCTGTATTATACTAATCTAAAAGCAGTAGCCATCACAATTGCTGGTTCAAAATGTGTTAAGCTTTTGGGCGTATTTAAAATTTTAGGCGCAATTGTCAGCTTTTAGGCCTAATTTTAGCCAGCAGTTTTAATTTCGTAAGTAGCAGCTAACGGAGATATGGATTGTATAGTAAGCCTATTCATTTTTGCAACACGGTACGTAGCCTATATAGATCAGTAGTAGAGAAGTGAGGAGACAGATACTGTTGATGAAGCCAACAGCAACTCGTAGCAACTTGACGTTGCTATGGTAACATGATTTTAGGCCTAATTTTAAATATGTTTTAATTTCGTAAGTAGCAGATAGGCCTAATGGAGAAATTGGTTCGACAGTAAGCCTATTCATTCATGCAACAATGTGACGAGATTATATTAAACGAAGCTATAATCCATTTTTTATTGATGATTTTAATTTAGGATTTTAATTCAATGATCAATGTTATTATTTTATTTAGTTACATCGAAGAAGTCTATTAGCTATGAGGAAGTAACGATGATTAAATTTGCCATGTTATTTAACTAACTTCTCACACTGAATCTAACGTTGTAAACAATGCCCGTCAATATCTGGTACCGTTGCGAACTTGAAAAAAGCGACGGACGGACGGACAAAGTCATTACAATAGTCTTCTCAGCTGGTACGGCTGTACAGAAGACTAAAAACAGCCCTTAATCAAGTAGCTCAGTCGCTTTGCACGAGAGACCAACAAGGTGCAATGATTTGAGAAATTTAAATCGGAGGTCATATATACTCTGCGATCCTTTATACAATATTCAGATTTAAGGTATGAATTTCCCAATATGTATTTATAGTTTAAGTTTTTGCTACCAAGTTGGAATGTTTAACATTTCTGAGTGTTTATTAGCAGCTACCAGTCAGAAGACCATGTGTTTACAGTTTCAAGAGCAGATTGTAGAAGAGATATGGTTGTTTTCCGTTTTAATCTCAATAAAGTTTTACATTATCAGCGAATTTTGCCATTTTAACACTGCGGTCATTTAGTGTTAAATCAGAGATGAAAATTAAAAATAACAGGGGTCTGGATACGGAGCCCTGCGGAACCCCACTAGTAACTGGGCATTGGTCAGAGAGACTCCCCCACCACAACCGATTTTACTCTATATCATTTAGAAAGTCCTTATTCCAAGCTAGAATTTGTTTATCAATTCTAACCATTTTCAGTTTATCCAGAAGTTCACTATGTGCCACAGAGTCAAACGCTTTCGCAAAGTCAACACAAATAACATCTACCGGAATACCACTCTCGAGCGACTTTGTCCCATCATTTAGACAGCTCAATATCTGCATGGTAGAACAGGCCAAAACCCGAACTGGTCATCGGGGACCATGCAAAGCATGTAGAGGTGATTAAGGATAGCATCACAAATAATCTTCTCGAGAATCCTGCAAGGGATGCAGGTGAGAGAATTTGGGCTATAGTTTGCCGGATCTGCTGCGTTATCCTTTTTAAAGATTGTGCTAACTCTTGCAAACCTCCAAACGTTTGGGATGGTCCCTCAAACCGTTATACTGAAATTTTGCAAAGCATGGGAGAAATTACTCACACTGTTCACGCAATACCAAAAGTTCCATGTAAATGTTCCCACTGGGATTGTACGCCGAATTCAAATTTGTAAACGTTTGTGCAGTTGCTTGCAAGTTTCTGAGTCTTGGCCTGAAGAGAGTGGCAGATCTCAGCCATCTAAAATTTGCCTGTAAATAACCATTTACATGGAACTTTTGGTATTGCGTGAACTGTTAGTGTGCGTAATTTCCGTCAAACAAAGTATATTCGGCGATGTCAGGGGAGAAATTCTTCCCCTGCCTACAGACCCGATATATCATGCACAAAAATGCTCTTTTTTCACCTTCAAGCAAATTTGGAGTTTTACAAATTCACCGTATAACACATCGTTAACCCCACTCACCCATAAAAGATATCCTTTATTTACCATCACTAAAAAAAACATCTATGCTCAAGTATAAATTTGTTCAACACGTTTACGTTCAATGGTCGTGATTGCGAGGATCACGAGTTTGGTATTGTCGAGCTCAAAGACTAACCCACTTACTAACCCTATCACAACCACTCAGTCCAAACACTTGACCACCGTCAAATTCAAAGAACATAAACCTCATGGTTGTTCTTTAAGAATGGAGTTGGGGGATAAGTCATTTTGCTAATTTTGTTGTTTTATTTTTCATTTCACTTTCTATGTGTTTTTTCAGCTTATGAAGTATATACCGATGAAATTACCTGTGTGTAATAACATGTGGCTGGATTTGGTTGAAAATTCCACAGATCACTGGGTTCGATATTCTTGGATTGAGAAAACCATGTATCGACAGCTTGTTTCCATATTCCTGTTGAATAGTTGTTCCCTTGCGACCACCAAACACCCAAAATATTTTTGCCTAAATCTAAACCAAATGAAAAATTAACTTTTGTAAATCTATACTTTTGTTCAATTGATGGTATTAATTACTGACCTTCTCCCGTGTCTCCCATATGGCAGCTGTCAGCTGTTCGTTGTGCTCGCTCAGCCAAGTCCTCATCCCAGCGCTGTATCAATTAAACAAATAAACACTGATATAAAGGAGTATATCAACTGACCAAAACATTTGCAAAGTCAATCCTGCCAACTAGTCCATGTACAAGCTTTTCCATCAGACCCATAGCCAACCCACCGCCACACGTGCCAGCACAGGCCACGAGATGTATTCTAGGGTATTTTTCTGGAAATTGACGTTTTTCTCGTTAACAAATTTCTTACATCCTCTACCCCTCTCCTCCCATTTTTTTCCCCCCAAATATGAGTCCCATCTTTCTTTTGGAATGTACGGTCCTGGCAGAACCGTGGGTTAGGAATGGCACGATACAAACATTTTTTATCCCGATATAAATTTTTAAATTATCGATCATATCTCCAATTTTGAGACTGGAATAACCATTTTAATAGTGTTAATTAAAAAAAAAAATCTTGGCTGAATCCTACAGTGCAACCTGTGGAGTCGTCACTTGTGTGCTCCACAATGGCAGCCATCAATTTCATGTCTATATGTTAACCCTACCAAGATAACCCTTTAACCACTAAATAGGCTGTTCCATAATTGTATATTGTCTTAAGTGTATCACATGACTTCTCTGTATTTAAAGAGCAGTAAACAGGAAGTTCGCTGTCTTATCAGCTGTAGCCTACACTCTGGTAGTCCGTGTGTTTATTACCATTGGTGCCCACGCTGGGCTAAGGTGTGTCCCCGCCTAGGACATCACAGTTGGCGACGAGGATGGGATCTTTGGTAATCTTTAAAAACTTAAGCTTAAACTGATAGGTCTTCAACCACATCTTTGCTCCATATTTGTGGTAAGTTGCAAATTTTTTTCATTTTGGCAATGAAAATTAGTGCTCTGAATTCCTATCAGAGTTTAAACTTTTTCAAACAGTGTTATTTTGACGTGGTAGTGCTGTGTGGTACGAAATGATAATAGTTAAATTTAGTACCTTAACAACTAGAACCGAAGTGGGCAATTGGATTTATTATGGTTAATTTTACCTTGGCAGTGTTCTAGAGCGACGCACTGGCGTGTCCGCACAGGCAGTACTATAAACCTGAAGGTTCGAAAAATGCGCCGCTAAATTAACCCTTGTAAATTCGATTGTGCCATTGCCCATATTCGGGCTAGTGTGTGCCGGTGTAAAATTTAACACCGTGGGTTTATGCTTAAACTTAGTGAAATCTGGTCTGTGCTGAGGCTTAGGCCAGAAGTGTTGTTTTGTAAAACGTTGCAAATGGTGAACGTAAAACATTTTTTCAAAGCCTAGTCCCTTTAAATTTAACTTGTAGGCAGTTAATTTATACAACTAGGTAGGCTACGGTCAAGCTTGATTTATTTCTGTGTTTAAATAAGTGACCGGTAGTCTTGAGTGCTCCAGTTTAATCCTTGCATGTTAAACAGGATTGTAATTAAATTTAATTAAATTTAATTTTGTAGGCTTATGCCAAAGACAGGTGTCGGTAGCAAACCACCTGTAACTGCTAAAGTTAGCAGTGAAAGTGAAACTGAAAATAATTCAGTAGTGAACGCAAGCGTTAATGAAGCTAGTTCTAATTTAAATCTAAATTTTGAATCTAGTGATAGTGAAGACGACGTCAACATGGGTTCGTCTAAAACCGCTGGTTTATTTTCGGAATTCGATTGCGAGTCTGACACATGGGAGAAATACTCCAGCCGAATTCGTTACTTTTTTTTAGCTAAAGAAATACCAGCAACCAAGCAAGTTAATTTTCTAATGGCATCTGTGGGCCAGAAAATGTTTGATAGAATTCTTAATATCCTCTCACCTGATTTGCCCGACTCATTAACATTTGATGAGCTCGTTAAAAAAGTTTTAGACGACATTGAGCCAGTGCCCTCAGTGGTATCTGAGCGTGTTAAATTCTTTAGAAGATCGCAAAAATCAGATGAGAGTATCGGGGAATATTTAGCTGCCTTAAAGCTAATGACGAAGTATTGTGACTTCGCAAAAATTAAAGACATTAACAGCGAAATGATTAGGGATCGCCTAATTGGGGGGATCCAATCTGAAGTCATTCAACGCGAGTTGTTGAAGCAGACTCTGGATTTAAAGGCTACAACATCCTTAGCTTTATCCTTAGAATCTGCTGAAACAGACCAAAGCGTTTTGAGAAGCCATTCTAAAGCTGTTAACTACGTAGCTAAAAAATCGGGCAAAACATCAAGTAGGCCTAAATCCACTAAGGATTTCATTTGCTATTGTTGCGGCAAAAATGGCCACGTGAAAACACGTTGTAAATATCGAGACTATACTTGTGGCCGTTGCCACACTGTCGGCCATTGTGCCGTGTGCCGAAAAGCTAGTCATTCGAGTAGAACTTTAAAATCACTCGACCACCCTAAAGCAAGTTCTAGCACAAATTTTAAGGCTAGGCCGAACACAAAACAAAAGTATAGCTACAAAAAACGCGTCAACAAACTCGAACGCGATAGCGAAAGTGATAGTGAAGAAGACCAGGATGTTGAAGCCGAAAATTCAGAGTCTGGTTCCGGGTCTGATAACGATTCAGACAACGACTATCTTGTACTGAAAAATAATACTCTTGGACTGAGTCAGGCTGCGGACCAGATTTCAATTCCCCTACAAACCAACAAAATAATAGTAGTAGTTAATTCTATGAAAATTCATAAATGGAAAATGCCAGTCTGCCTAAATGGTGTCAAGCTAGAAATGGAACTTGATTCCGGGGCAGATGCATCCATTATCCCTATTGAGTGGCATCAAAAATATTTTGCGGACTGTCCTTTAAAACTCAGTCCGTACTCGATACACTCATACACTGACGGAATTGAGAACACGATTTACACTGTAAGTCTGAAGGTTGAAGTTCAAGGTCAAATCGAACATTTGGATGCTTTAGTTTCAAAATTATATAAACTTGCATTAATGGGAAAGGATTGGCTTTCTATTTTTCGAGTTAATTTCCATCCTTTTTACGACCTACAAACGAAAGTGAAACCTAAGAAAAGTGTTAAGAAAATTAAAACTAGCATTACGCCAGTTGACACTTCCGAAATAGTGAAGGGTTTCCCGGAGCTATTTTCTGAAGGCATGGGTAAGTTTAAGAATTTTAAAGCCAAAATTCATTTAAAACCTGATGCCAAGCCTGTGTACAGTCGTGTAAGACCGGTTCCGTTAGCACTCAAAAAAAAATTCCGACATCGGAACAAAAAATTGCTTGGAGCCGCAATTCCCACTCCGGTGAAGCCTAATCCAGATGTTTGTCCTCAGCAACGCTGTAGCGTTTCAGCTGCAGAAATGGTTGCTGCAAAAAGAAAATTAACCAAAAAGGGCTACGAAAATTAAAACATTGAAATTTATTGTAAAATTGCTCCAGAAAGCAAAATAGAAATTTAAAACTGGCAAGTTTTCAGCCAGTTTATTAATGTTTAATTTTTTGCTTAATCATGTACATCTTCAGTTCTTTATTTTTGTAAAACAGCTTTCAAAAATAGTGTTTAGTTTTTCCTCGAAAGCGAAAAATTATGTATCTTTCTTTAAAAATAGGTAGTGCACTAAAAAATACATCTTGCCTTCGTAATCATGATTTTATTTCCAGCTAGGCTTAGATTATTTTTTTTTCTGTTTTTTTTTTTCGCTCGCTGCATTGTGGAGTCGTCACTTGTGTGCTCCACAATGGCAGCCATCAATTTCATGTCTATATGTTAACCCTACCAAGATAACCCTTTAACCACTAAATAGGCTGTTCCATAATTGTATATTGTCTTAAGTGTATCACATGACTTCTCTGTATTTAAAGAGCAGTAAACAGGAAGTTCGCTGTCTTATCAGCTGTAGCCTACACTCTGGTAGTCCGTGTGTTTATTACCATTGGTGCCCACGCTGGGCTAAGGTGTGTCCCCGCCTAGGACATTACACAACCTTCATGATGAATTGTGTGGCACTCGCCATTTGGCCAGTAGACATGAAAATAAGGCTCATGCCATTGTCCATTACTTCCTTACCATGTGCTGCTTACTTAATGCTTAAACACTGTCTGCATTAAACTAACTCTCTAATCATCTATAAAGTGGCTACCAACAGTATTGCACACTTAGTTGGAGAGCCCTTGCAATTCCATACGCAACGCCGCAAACCCTTGTTTCTAGCTATTTCGGTGTCAGAGATATGACAATTTAAGCATCTGGGTTTGCACGATATAACGCAGAAAAAGTGCGATATGATAATCGACAAAAAAAAATATCGCGATATTATCGAATTATCGATTGTTTCACCAGTGGCGTAACGTGCGGGGTGTAAGGGTGCAGCTGCAGTGGGGCCCAAGCTGAAGGAAAGTATGTGAGGGGGGGGGGGGCCCACACACAAATAATAATAAAAAAAACGAAATACAGCAAAAACGAGAGAGAGAGAAAAGGGAAGGGGGGAGAAAAATAATCGAGAAAGACAATATACAAAGACCCGGGGAATGCAGTAGATACAAAAGCAAATGAAGATAAAGTAAAATTTAAAAAGAGATCTTAGCAGCTTTAATTGTGGGTTTACATCATTGTTATTACTGCTTATATCCACGGATTGCTCAATCCTTCCCGTATTTCTCCGTCTATCAGCATGTGAAAACAACAATGCAGACATGTGCAAGGCTTGCTCTATTTTTCTTACTTGTACCCGCGCTGGTGTCAACTGCACAACGATCGTTTTCCAAAATTTAATCTTAGGCCGAGTCCACACTTGACCTCGAACATCGCGTTTGGTTCTGGGCTCAGACTTTCAAACCAGGTAACACAAAAAGAGAAAACCCGACACCCGACTTCCCAAACCCCGTCCACACAGGACCCCGAAATCGTGGTCAGGGACCAGGCTTTACGAACTTTTTTCTTGCTACAACATTTTCGGCACTGTCGTTGTTTCTTTCTCCCCACCCCTCCTGTGCTTTCCTTTTATCTTGATATTGTTTAGCCGTAAACACGTTTTCATAAAGCGCGGCCCTGCACACAGACTTCGTCCACACGAAATACGCGGGGTTGCTTGCTTGACCAGGTCAAAGTCCCGCTTTGTATGACCAACACATGAAGGGCCAGGTCGGGCTCAGTGCTCAGCCCCCAGCTTTTTTTTTCCAAGCGTGGACGGGGCTTAACTTGTAAAGCAGCGTAACACAAGACCGGTTAACAGGTCTTTGTCATACTGTCTATCGAAAATCGTCGTGCAGGGGAACTCTAGGCTACATGAAAAAATGTGGTTGACATTTTGCAGAAAAAAAGCAAAGGGGGTTATATTTGTGTAACATAATGCCTCATGAGGTGTTAGTTTAATACTACTACTTATCATATTTTAAATAAAGAAATAAAAATGGTATACATTATTAAACAATGTTGTCCTTAGCATAGCTTAACTCTTTCAATCCCAACTTATTCGAAATTGACATAAGCTAGACATGCAAAACCCTAAGTCCACACACGCACCACAAGATTTGTGAGGGGGCCTCGGGGACCCCGAGCAACGCTAGCAGCAACAGCCCAGTAGTCAACGTCCTCGTCTTCAAAACAAGCAAATGCCGATTCAAATCCCATGACAAACTTAACATATGGTACTTAAAAAAATCACATCACCAGGATTAATTCGGGTCTGAAAGGATTGCTGCTGTAAGCAAGAGAGGACTGTTGCATCAGCGGTGAGATCACTGCAGCTACGCTTCCTGTTCAGCTTTCGCTCCTCCTTTCTTTGTTCTTTCCCTCCCTCCCAACTGCGTGGGTCAGGCCCAACGAATCACTCGTGCTCAATGGTAAACAGCTTAATGATACATAAAGGAAACGGGGTGAAAGGGAACTGAGTAAGGGGGGGGGGGGACGGAAACTTGATTCTGAGTCAGGGTGATGGGAAGTAACAGGGTGGGGGAGGCAGAGGACTTGATACCATTATTTACCAAGCATATGTCGTCCTTGAACGGGTTACCAGCTAGTATATATACATATATTTTCTTATGTGTAGTGGCGCATGGGGCGGTGAGAGGGAGGAGGGGGACCCGCCACAGTTTCTTGCACCAGGACCCACGCTGACTAAGTTACGCCACTGCGTTTCACCCCTACTGTGGGTAAGGTTAACTCTTGGTTTGGATATGGGCCTGCTCCTCGTCTCCTTAATGTTTGAGACAGCAAATACCAGACGACAGTAACCACAGTTCTGCCAGGACCCGAGATCCCAAAAGAAAGATGGGACTCACATTTGAGTGAAAAAACGGGAAGGGCAGATGCAAGAAATTCGTTAAAGAGAAACATTTTTTAAATATGGCCTGCATCACTACGGTGGCCAACTCATTCCTAAAATGACGATACACACTAGGGAAGGAGAATGTGTAATGAAAAAGTATTATGGAAATACAACATTTAATTCCCACCGACATTGGGAATTTATTCTGCTGTTGCCAATTAACGCTACAAATGAAACTATCACAAAACCAAAAATATAAATTCACAACTGATGGCTGCCCCTTTTAGAACTACAATCGTGATAATTCTAAAATATGAGATGGGTTACTTTTAAAAGGTGGGCGAGTTGGTCAATAAGATGATGGTTTTGATGGCACAAGGGGTGGATTTAGAATTGTGTTAAGGGGGGAGGGGAGGAAGACTTGCCAAAGTTCCATTTCAAAACATTTTTTGCCCTGATGTTGTCTCCACTTTCTCAAATAACGAAAAAATAGTAGCACTCTACACTGCACAGTTTCTTTCCATTAGTTCTGTCCATGAGTTTATGCCCTGTATCATTTCTGCTCTGTTCTCCACAGGCAAGTGCTTTCCTGCTCTTCGTTTACGATTTCTTCTCAATACTCCACAGAGAAGTGCTTTGGTCCTCATTGTTCAACGTTAGTGCTTTGCTGCTCAATTCAGTGCTCCACAGAGAAGTCCTTTGCTGCTCTGCCTTGATTTTTGCTCTACGCCGAATTCTTGTAAACTCATTTCTTTCATGTATTGAAGCTCCCTTGTCGATTAATTTGAACCAAATCAGAATAAAGTAACACACTTATTGTTTCCCAAGCAGAAAAAAAACACAGGTACGGTTACATAATGCTGGATCTGCCCCGGTCTGGCACTCGTCTTCCAATAAATTACATAAATCTCCAGTCTTTCATTTTCATGTAAGAGACTTTCCAAGTTTCCAATGCTGCCATCAAAATGCAAAGAGGAATCAGTTTTAGTAATGTAATTACTCAGTTACCAATAGTAAGGCGACTCACCAATTGGGCCATTGCAGCTGCCGGAGGCTGTCCCCTTTGGTCTCCACAAGCTACTCGTTGGCGAAGGCTGTTGTGTTCAGCCACAATGGAGTGCTGCTCTTCAAGGGAAATGCCTCGACTCACCAGGCGGCAATGCTGAAACAACCATCCAACTATTATGTTTTAAACCTAATTAAAAAGAAGCGTGCAGGCGAATTCAGGGTTCAACAGCAATATTTGATTGAGCTTGAATAAACTATAATTTACAGTTTGCACTAATTCTAATGTATTGCATATCACACAATAAGGTGTTGAAGCCAGGTACGGGTATAATGATACATTGATACATTAGTTTGGTATTGCATTCGTCATTAAACAAGCTAGAAAGAATGAAAAAAGTGTTAAAAGCAAAGAAAATTCTTTGTTCAGTAACACTAAATTTACAAGAATTTGTTGGAAAAAAATTAATTAGAAATTCTTCGCTACCTTTGTTTTATATTTTGTGCAAATATGGTATCGTTGGCAACAAACTGAAGTTTGGACATGAGAAAATAATTATAAGTTTGTGAAGGTTAATAAAGAATCGATTAAAATAATATGGAAAGAATGGAGTTGCGCTTAAAAGTGGTAAATGAATAAGGGCTCAGTTTTAACCTCTGTGATGAAAAATGAAAATGCTGTTCAGAAACCCTAAATCTGCATCAGTGCGTCAACCCCCAACACCATGTTGTTAGTGTAAAAACAAATATCGAAAAGAGATCAAAATTATGAGAACCAATTCTGTTCAACCAGATTATAAACAACTTTATAGAAACTTTAGCCAACACAATTCTACATTAATCACATTATATAAAGAAAAAGAAAAACAAGCCAAACAGAGAAAATGACGCACAAGAAATAAAACAAGTAGAGTATGCAACCTTTATGTACTTACGTTTCATGAGTGGCATGACTCGGAATCGAGCATATTTTCATTCGAGAATACTCGGTTGAATCGAGCTCTGGTCACTGCTTAACATTAATAACAGGTTCAGTGAGTCAACTTTATGCATGCAAAGGAGTGGCCATATCGATATGGCAGTGGGTTGACAGTTCGAATCCAGGTCATGCCACTCCTGCGAAACTAGGTCCATAAAGGCGGCTCAACGTAGTACGTTATTTATTGTGTAAGATTTTGTGCGGTTTGGCTTGCTTTCCTCTTTTATGTAATTTACAGCGATTTGCGTATATATACAGGGTGTTCGGAAATTGGTGTCAAATATTTTGAGGGTCCGCCGTGTGATCAAAGATAAGAAGAAAAAGTCCTATAAACATGGGTCCGGAAATGCACCAGTCTTTAGTTACAGCGCCCCCCCCCCCAGGTTTGGGGTAAACAGTTCTTAAATACCTCGTAATGATTCACCGTTTCCATTCCAAACTCAGGATATGTGCCATATCATACCTGGTATTTCAGTACTTCATAATACAGTATTGGGTCGCACAACTTATCAGAGGGAGAGGTAATTTTCTTATGGGGGGGGGGGATCAAACGTGGGGGAAGAGAGGAGTAACTGCTTTGGTCTTGTACTTTAATGAAACAAATTGTAGAAAAACACATCGTGTGATTGAAAACAATCGAAAGTAGTACTGTACTTTCTTTCATTACGTGTAAAGACCAAGTAAGTTGCATCGTTTTCCAAGTTTGTGCCCCCCCCTCCAAAAAAAAAACAACTACTGTACGTACATCTCTGTGGAGAGCACCAAACATTATCAATCGGGTATCCTCGCCATTAAAAGTGAGGGATTTAATGTGTTTGTTTTCTACTCTTCAAGCAAAGAAGCTTAAAACGTAAAAGTGGGGGAATCCTTAGAATTCGGATGATCACTTGTTTCATTGGCCGAAGCGGAGAGAACAACATTACTGTACTCAACCCACACATTTGAATTTGGTTGCTTTATTTGTTTGTTTGTTTGTTGGCTTTGTCTAACGCTCCAGCTTCCACAAAAATCATCGCATAAACTTGGTTTTGATTTGGAGGTAAATCTCCACCTCAGATTCTTTGTAGTTTTAAGTGTTAAAGACAAAAATCCTTGAAAACCCAACTTCTAAAAATAAGTCTTAAAAGTTACATTACAGCGGGCAAGCTCTGCCATTCATTAGTTGCTATCCCCCTGTTACGATCTCCCTTCCAGAATGTAATAACATTTATTGACAAAAACAACAACGTTTGTGATGCGAAAAAGTACTGTAATCACAAATTCAAATTGAACATTCGCATATCTGTTCAAGATGACCTTGAACACCATTTGGAGAGTCCACATTTCGGGGTTGACAGACGACTTCTTGTTAATACAGGGGTTTGTTAAATCACTTGATGACTTAAATCTAAAGGTGACATTGTGATCCTTTGTTCACGTTTACTGTTCGGTAGTTCTCTTCCCTAAGTATGGAGTATCCAGACATCGAACTGGCAGACATGCACTACATGTATGGTCTTGCAGATGGAAATGCATTGGAAGCACGACGTCTCTACGCTCAAAGGTATCCAGACAGGAATTTGCCATGTGCTAGAACGTTCATTCGTATCCACCAGCGCTTACGGGAAACAGGCTCATTTGGGAGACGGACATCGGATGCTGGAAGACCCAGAACTGTGCGAACTGTTGGCTTGGAAGACAGAGTTCTCCAGCACATAGCAGAAAATCCATCGGATAGCACACGACGCATTGCACGCAGAGAGGGTGTCAGTAATTTGACGATTTGGGACATTTTGCATCATAACCTGCTATACCCCTACCATTTGCAACGTGTCCAAGGTGTTGGCGAGGCCGACCTTCCACCACGACGAGCGTTCTGTGTGCGACTGAATCATGAATGTGGAGCAGACGCTCATTTCCTGCCGTCTATCCTGTTTACAGATGAGGCTGGCTTCACACGTGATGGCATATTCAACTATCACAACAACCATCTTTGGGACCATGCAACCATCTTTGGGACCGCACGAGGTACAACAATGTAGACATCAACAACAATTTAGTCTAAACGTTTGGGCTGGAATTGGTGGTGATCATTTGGTAGGGCCTTTTTTTCTACCTCGACGCCTAAATGGAGAAACCTACCTCCATTTCCTCCAGTATAACTTGCCCCAACTACTGGAAGACGTTCCCCTGGCAGTCAGGACACGAATGTGGCTTATGCACGATGGTGCACCTGCTCACTTCAGCCTTTTGGCCCGACATTACCTTGATGGAAGCTTTCCTGACAGATGGATTGGACGTGCAGGCCCAATAGCATGGCCTGCTAGATCTCCGGACTTAAACCCTTTAGACTTTTATCTTTGGGGACACTTAAAGTAACTCGTGTACAGTACACCAATTCCCAATGCTGATGTACTTCGCCAAAGGATTGTGGATGGATGCAACCAGATTCGCACAACCCCTGGAATCTTTGAACGGGTTCGTCGGTCCATGGCGCAGCGGCTTCGGAACTGCATCGAGGCAGAGGGGGGTCATTTTGAGCACCTATGATAAAACGCTTACGTTTAGTTTGTTTTCCGTCGTATTTATCTTTTTGAGTTGCTTGTCACAGAATGTTCTGGAGAGGAGGTCTTTTGCGGATGCGTATTGCAGTTAATTGCAGCAGAGCCGCAAATGCAATGATACTCAGTAAAACTTTGAGTAGCCATCTTCTGTTTACTTAATGATGTTTCATTTCTCGATTGTTTTCAATCACACAGTAATGTGATACGATGTGTTTTTTCTGGTATGTACAATTTGTTTCATTAAAGTACAAGACCAAAGCAGTTACTCCTCTCTTCCCCCACGTTTGACCCCCCCCCCATAAGAAAATTACCTCTCCCTCTGATAAGTTGTGCGACCCAATACTGTATTATGAAGTACTGAAATACCAGGTATGATATGGCACATATCCTGAGTTTGGAATGGAAACGGTGAATCATTACGAGGTATTTAAGAACTGTTTACCCCAAACCTGGGGGGGGGGGGCGCTGTAACTAAAGACTGGTGCATTTCCGGACCCATGTTTATAGGACTTTTTCTTCTTATCTTTGATCACACAGCGGACCCTCAAAATATTTGACACCAATTTCCGAACACCCTGTATATATATTTAATCACATTAAAATACAACACTTGTAGCCAGCCAGCCAGTCATCAGAAAAAGTGGAATTCAGTTTGGAAGAGTTAATGAAGGCAATAAAGTCAAATTTTTGGCAACTTACAAACATTCACAGAGGTTAAGAAGCAGCCAAAATGTACAGGCATGTGTTAGGAGATTCAGCAATTAATAGGAGCTCATTTCATATCTTGACTGAAGCTCATTTGTATAGAAGTTTGGATCGTAAACAAGAGATTCAACAGAGATTAAAAGCAGCCAAAGTGCACAGACACGTGTATGGAAATTAACAATTAGTAAGAGCTTTATGTCATACCTTTACTGCAGCTCATTTGTTAAGCAATGTAGCTCAAAAGCAGGAGATTCAGCAGAGATTAAGAGCAGCTAAAGTACGCAGACACGTGTTAGTAAATTAACAAATAATAAGAGCTGATGTCATACCTTTACTGAAGCTCATTTGTTAAGAAATGTAGCGCAAAAGCAGGAGATTCAACAGAGATTAAGAGCAGCTAAAGTACACAGACACGTGTTAGTAAATTAACAAATAATAAGAGCTGATGTCATACCTTTACTGAAGCTCATTTGTTAGAAATGTAGCTCAAAAGCAGGAGATTCAGCAGAGATTAAGAGCAGCTAAAGTACACAGACACGTGTTAGTAAATTAACAAATAATAAGAGCTGATGTCATACCTTTACTGAAGCTCATTTGTTAAGCAATGTAGCTCAAAAGCAGGAGATTCAACAGAGATTAAGAGCAGCTAAAGTACAGACACGTGTTTGACGATTCTATAATTAGTAGTAGCTCTTGTCATATCGTGACTAAAGCACATTTGTACATAAATGTGGCTCGAAAGCAACAGGATTCAACCAGCCTGTCTCTTGGTTTGATTGCTGAAACCGAATGACAATGAAAACTGAAACTAGGTGCAAGTATTCTAGGAAGTTTCATTTTCAGTAAAATAATTTTCAAACCTCACTCAAGGTTACAGCCATTTCAAGGAAGAACTACGTTTTGTAAAAGTTGTTGACTTTTAACATGTAGGGGTTTGGGCAGCTAATGTCTGTCAGATAATAGGATTGTTTGCGTATTCTTTTTGCAGATGTTATTTGAAATTATAACCCTAGTTGAGTTTAGTACTTTTTAATTGTAAATCAAATTTACTTTACTAAAATAGTTTTGATCAACGGCATCCAGGTCATGTATACATGGCAATCACACTGCATTATCAGCTGTAATACTACATCTCGTCGGCTCTGCAATTTAACTTAATGCTTTAAAACAGAATTTAAAGGACAGTGCTCTTTAAAGGGGTACTGATTTTCTGATTATTTAAGAGGCCTAGATTGTTAAATTCAGCTTTGTAGTTTGGATTTTATTCATATTTCCCCTTTGCTACCTTTGGGAACGCAAGATGGTGCTAGTAATGTGACCACTTCGACCAGCCTATGGTTCTCAGATGGCTGCAGCAGCTTGGGTGCAGTGCTAGGTTTCCAGGATTAAAGATCGTAACAATAGTGGAGTGGTGGTATAGAGCATGCGCAATGGGCACATACTGTAGCGCATGTCGTCAAAACCCAGTTTTAATTTGTTTGACTGCTGGAGGGCAGAAAAGGCAGTATAAAACAAGAGGGAGTGCAAGCTCATTTGATTTGTCTCATGTCGGAAGCCATAGGATATTATGCAAGTAACCAATGTGATGTCACTCCTCTGCTACTTAAAATGGCGGCACTTAAATTAGGCAACTTAGCAGCATTATTTCCGGTTCATAGTAATTAGAAAATGCTAACTGTTTTAAATTTACATTTTTTAATTCAGGCTTCTTTGGATATTATTTTTATACTGTTATGCGGTCGTTAAATTATGTCAAAACCTCCTGTAGGGTATAAGAAAACTACAAGTTAATTAAATGGCTCGCAAGAGAACGCACATGCCATTAAAAAATGGTGGCATTAGAAATGGTTGTAACGCCAACCCTAAAAAATAATACAACTATTGTACTACACCACAAAATGTCGGCTATCAAATGACTTGTTTCCACCATCATCACAAAGAGACATACACTCATGCTAATTTTCGACAGTACCCCTAGGCCATAGAACGGATAAGGCGAGAAAGGTGCCTGTCTAGGACACCACCTTCCTGGGGCGCCGCGCCATATTCGTTTTTCTAACCGTGGAAGGAGGTGGTACACAACGCAATCGATTATTCGTTTTTTCTTTAATGATCAGATAATCGAAAACTGAAATTTAAAAAGTTTATATAAGTTATAGAAACACTTCACTGCATTGCGTCAAGCATCCTAAAGGAAGGTTTGCACCCGAAAAATGCAAAAATTAAATAATTTTTTTTTTATCCCGGTTGAATTAGTTATGTTGAAGTGTTCATTTTCAGTTTGTTTTAGCGAAACAGCTTTATCTCATCTCTTTTACAACCGTAACTGAGGTTTTTTAATCAGTTGACATGCCAAATTATCATGAAATCATTTTTGTTCAATAAAAACAAACGCACTTGGGACCACATCACAAACATGGCAATCCTCGTTTCAATGGTCAGCAGCTTGTCATCACTACATTAGCTTAAGTCAGCACGTTCGTGATTTTTTTTCTTCATGAAATAGGAAGCTGGGTGGGAGGGGAGGCCACCGCTCAGTTGGTTGGCTACGGCCTCAATACCTCTACTGTCTTCATCAGGATCTCCAAAGGTTAGGTTAGGTCTCTTGTAGATTACTCTTTGCTTGTTGACCGGATTTGAAATTGGCAGACATCGCGACCTCCCATATTTGCATTACATGGCATAGGGCCAATCATGCCTTTTACTCTCCACTTGTGTGCCAACTGCTCTCCTAAGTCTCTTCCTACTAAGTGTCCCACGGAGTTTGACAGACCTTGGTTGTTCATAAGGGGATTCCATTCTTTTCAAGAGCAGATTAGGAGGCCTGAATGCCCTAGGCCTTGCAAATACGGGAGGCTGCGATGGCCACCAAATTCAAATCCAGACAACAAGCAAGGATGTACCAGACACCTAAATTCACCTTTGGAGAGCCTGATAAAGTCAGCAGGGGTACTGTCGAAAAATCAGAACGACAGTCGAACGAGTGTCTTCTTTACAAAATTGAGGGATTATGGAGGAAATAAAACCACGAGTTCTGGGAATTGTGTTTTTAATGTAGGACAGTAGTTTTTTTGTTTTGTTTAGCAAAATAAAAAAAAAGCATTGCCCACCTCTGAGGAATTTTGAATAAAAAAACCACGTGCTTACATCATATTTTTAGTACCACTCTGGCAGAACCATTTAATTAACTTTTTTGGTGGTCTAAGCGTTCGTGTTTTTAAATACCAGTTTTTTTTTCAACATTAATTCAAAATAGTGACTTTTGAAAAGGATTTCGTGTAAAGCCAACCCATTGTAGTAAATTCCTCATATGGATTTGAATCAAGAATCCTGTTCTCGCTTGCAACGTAATACAGAAAATGAAAATAAACCGTAAATAATACTTGTCGACAATCATTCAATAAATGTGTACATTTGTACACCCGATTCGACATACATTGCTGTTAGCTGTTCAAGTTAAAGTATTAGTGGCAGTGGTACCCTAGTTTGAAATTATTTATTATTGATTCCTATTAACAACTGCAGTAGGTGAATCGACTCACTCTTCAAAGGCAACAAGTTGAAGCTTGATAAACGTGAACTCAAAAATGAACAAAGTTCCATGAAGAGTATGATGGCGATTAAGCGCAATAAATCTGTGCCGTTACATATTTTGCGTATTATTTAAAAACCCATTTCAACGAATTTTATGTATTAAATTCCACTCCACATAAATATTAATATTTACTGTGCAGTGGAGTGTCTTACCCTTTCTGTTGGCCCCATTTGGCCATAAGGCATGCACATCAGTAAGATGCACGCTAGAAACACGCTGCTTCTTTGTCTTACTGCACAACACAAACGGCAAATGATTCCAAGTTTCTTCATTTTAACATCAATCGGTCTGTCCAATAATCTCAGTTGTGTAGGTCATTTATTAATTGCAACCTAAAAAAATATATACATAAATAATTAAATCTAAGTCAAATCTTCCAAAAAGTGGTCAAAAACTTGTCCAATCCCCATTCGCAGCTACGATGACCAACCGTTGATAGTTAATAACTTTAATAGCTATGCAATGATATTCCCAAGTACTTCCACACTATTACAATACAAAAGATGCTGAGTTTTCCACGATGCACCAGAACAAGCGTCGGTTTCTTTCTTTGAAGTGATGAAGTTAAAAAAGTTTGGGACAAAAGTTCCCCTCTTATGTTTCCCCCACTACCAGGAGCGTTTTTATTAAATACAAGTTAGCTTGACGTCCCAACTGTGGTATAAATTAGTTATTGGTGAGAAGCTCGCGTTACGGAGTATTATACGACGGCTGCAATGATTGGGCCGCCTTAAGTTGGCAAACCTGTCTCGTGCTACGCACTCATTCTTGCCAACTCTTGGCGGCTCAATCATTGCAGCTGTCGTACAATACTAACCAATAACTATTACATAATTTAATAAATTACGACACCATCCCACAAAAGCAAGGCCAAGCTATAAGAAATGGTAGCAAACAAATTTATAGTTGCAAACAATACGGTAATCAGTATGTCAATATAAATGAAGGTCATTATATTTTAGTTTGTGGAGGAGGAAGTAGGTGTTAGACGGACGAGTCCTTTGGCTCAAGTTTTTGGAGGAGGAGGGGTGGGAGTTACAGAGACGCGTCGTTTGGCAAGGTTTGGCTGGTAAGCTCGCTCGGTTTTCGAAGCTGTTCGGAGTGAACAAACTTCGGTATGTGAGGCAGCAGTGGGATAGAAGGACATTATGCAACATTGCGGGACATTCTGGCAAGGTAATTAATTCGTTTTGCGCGTTTGTAGTTTGAGAATTGTTTCAAAACATACGGTAATAGGTGTATCGGCATGAATGAAGGTCATTTCATTTTCGTTTGTGGCAGGGGAGGTGGGAATTAGACGGAGTGAATAAACTTAGCTATGGGCCAGACATGTGAGAGTTAGCAGTGATAGGATTTCATTCGGGACGTTCCGGCAACTAATTCCTTTGTACGTTTTTACTGTGTTACGTTTTTGAACACTGTATTTGGTTGTTGGTGTGTACGTTCCAGGTCACGTGATCCAGAAGTGTAAAAAGTGTGGGTTATTGGCAACAGTGTGGAGTAACTAGATAACCCACCCAGTTTGCGATGACGCACTCTTCCGGTCACGGTTAACGGAATTTAAACTATTGAAATTTAGTACAGCGT
>JAHWFP010082504.1:0-17907 GCA_023313725.1 Lithobius niger
TCGGACTATTAGGCCTATCGAAAATTCGCAAAATACCGTACTGAGAGTATTTTTGTTTTTGAATTTGAGCGTTAAAATTGTGATCGATTGATATCGAACATTCAAAGTAGAAGATGGTTCATTTTTTCACAACAAGGGACTCGCCAACACCTGGGCGAGTCATTCAGTTGCAGTATCGGTAGCTTCTGAGGTAGGAACATCTAGAGTCGCATCAAGAAATTGGTCATGATGGCGATACCATTTTAGTGAGCCATTTAGACAGGTTGTAGAGATTTCCTTGAGCAGAAGTTAAACGTTCACTGTCACTTTGTATTTTGGCAGAAAAAAATCAGTGCCCAGACTAATTCAGCTGAAGAAAATGTGCTCTTCCATAATACTGTCCTCTGAAGTTGATACCCAGAGGGTTGTCGATTTACAGAAATAATACATTTTTGCAAGGCGCTGCAAACTTTAATCTAAATTGTGGGCTCTAACGAATTCATGGATACTTCAGGGCAACATAATCGAGGACGCCGCTGATGGATGATAGAGACTGACATAAAGCCTGAAAAAAAAATAGTGAACTTTGTGGAACATTGCCATGGAGACATCAGCAAACTCAATCAAATTTTTGGTAGTCACAATTGTTTTCAGTGAGTTTAAAGTTCACAACAATATCACATTTCTACAAGAGTGTTTTGTTGATTATGAAATAAGCAGAGCTACCCAGCTTTCCTCGGGTGGAGTAACTTTGTCCATTATTAAAAAAATTGTGGCAGTAGCACAAGCTTGCCTACTTTTTGTGCTGTAGTGAGACGACATAATTGCAATTAAATTCTCGAAAATATTTATTGATTTAATTTTTTTCCCATTTTCTATTAGAGCCAGCATCACCCTTACACAAGGCTCCAGCCAGCCTTGGTTCTCTTGGTCATGGACCAGGAATAGGAGTGCGGCAGATGCACTGTTTACCAAGGCCATCTTTGGTACCGTCACTCAAGCTCAGTAGCAATATGCCTGACAGAGATGCGGCAAAACTAGAAAAATTTAAACTACTTCTTAAGGAGTCCAACACAAATTTAGGTATAGTATTTATTGACTGGCCGACAAACCTACGTGTATAATTCCAAGGTTGCACCTGTGCTGCTTTTTTCTGATGAGTAGTTTAGTAACTAAACAGCAAACAAAAGGGAAACTCAAGAGCGTGGTTTTTACTTAGTATTTGCATCCTTGGGTCACTCTTAAACAGATTTGAGTATTATATGATACAAAGGTTAAAGTTTAGCAAAATTACCTGGGGTGGGGACAATAGCAGATGTGATTATTAAATGTAATTAAACTCTTAACTGATCCAATGCACTGTGGCATTTTTTGGGGGGGAGGTGGAGGGGGTGTCTCATGATTACCCATATTAATTAAAATCTTAATTAGTATATTGAAAATAAAATTTCGACCGCTAGCCTACCTAGATTTGAACCAGGATCCAAGTCTCCCTAAATACATACATGCACACTGATTTTCTGACAGAGCTACCTTGACATGAAAGCCAACCTTTATAAGATGGATGCATTATTGTAGCACAAAGCTTCGCCTGTTCCCGTCACACGCTGCCAAACAAAGCTTTAATACTCGTGCAATGCTCCTCATTCCTATGTAATTCTTTATATGTTCCTGGTGGAGGTAATGTAGCAGTTAGTGGCAATACACAGCACTAATAATTTTATAGAAACCATTGTGTGTATACATGGAGGACCTTGTTTGCTTTTTTTTTTGAACTTTCATTGGTCGATTTCCATTGTCGAACTCTTGTTACCTCGCTGTGGTGTTTGCATTAAAATAGAGTATCGATTATTGCAAATCCTACTTATAATCTACTTAACACGTTGGCTTCCACCGGTGCCTCATGCATCAGCATTCAACAATGATCCACAGACATGCATTTTTTTAAATCTACGACAAACTTAGGTATCTCTCAAAAATACTGTAAATCGTGTACAGTATAACCTCGTTAATAAGAACTCGGATAACAAGAATTCCCGCTTAATAAGAACTTTTTTTAAGATATTGGTTGGTCAGCTACTCAGCCAGCACTAAATATATACGGCTATAATGAACTCTGTTAATACGAAAGTAAGGATAAGACGAACAAATATTTACAATTGTAGCTTATTTTTACGAATTTACTGTTCGTAACGGTTTCTTTTTCCTCCCCCTTAAATTTTGTTTCGTTTCACGCAAAACATCAATCGCTTGTTGACTCCATCTTGGGAAGTGATAGGAGTTTTGTCCGTTTGCGCAAACGCGAAGGTCAAGGACGAATGAAAAGAAAATACCGTATACCGGTAGGCTACATTTTTTAAAAGTTGCAGTCCAATTTCTCTCGTCCGTTTAATAAGAACTACGGTTAACAAGAACATTTTTATCAGTCCCCTTAAAGTTCGTATTAAAGAGGTTTTACTGTATTTAACTCCACAGACATGCATTTTTTTAAAACCTCCGAAAAACATAGGTATCTCCCAAAAATACTGTAAATCGTGTATTTAACTTCTAGTCTAGCGGCTAAGGACAATCGTGCAATTCTGGAAAAAAGCATGAAACTTTCGGAACTTATTTTATAGATCAAGAACAACATTTTTGGATATGGTGCCCACTGACGGCACTTCCGGTTTAGCGTCATGACGTCATCAAAGATGGCCGCCACATGATTTAACCCTAAAAATGTGTATCTCTGTAACCAATCAACCGATTTTAATGTTTTATAGCTCGTTGGATAGATAAAATTATAACTAACCAAAAATCTCCTATGGCACAATAACGCAACTCGCACAGGTTAAGCGTTAGGGGCTCTGGAATGCGAAATTTGTTAAATTTAAACTGAATTTCCTACCCCGATTATTGAAATGGGGAAAATAAACCATGAAGTATAATCATTTGAACCATAAGCTGTAAATTATGACTTATTTTATCCCTTTACAACGAGTCATGGCAACTATTTAGTCACAATGTTGCTGTTATGGGGTATAAAATCACAATGACAGCATGGTACTTATATGAAGCATTTATTAGTATTAACATTACTGCGTAGGGCTATATCCAAACAGCATTTCACTGGTTTTCCAGGCACTCTCCTCCACAGTAGCACAGTGCAGTACACGGTAGCATAGCCTTCATGCAGGTGCAACGTCCACCACAGCCTTTCTTACATCCGCACTTAATTAGTTCATGGCATGCCTTCCCAGCATCTGGTAGGACTGTCCATAGTGGTTTCCAATTACCTGAACCAGGAACAACTTCCCATCCCCAGTCGGCCGGAGTAGGCAGTAACTGTTTCGGATGCCAGTATTGGCCCCATACGCAAATACCTTGGTAAACTGCTCGCTTCACGTGTTGCTCAAGGGCAGCCTTTGTAGGTGGGATCAGTTATAGAGTACTATGGTTTTTCTGTGTGAAGCACCATTTTCTCATTTCATCTATGCTTGTAATCTTTGAAGTTTTGTCGTACATGAGAATAACAAAACCCTCAATTACTGCCATGCAGTACTCGGTGAGCTCTGGATTTGAAGATGAGGAAAGTTCACATACGGCTTCTGTCAATTCTGGGAATACACGCCAAACATCCTAAGCAGTGTTCTTTCCTTTATATGCAAACAATGATACTATGTCGCGTCCTGTCAGTGAATGAAACTTAGGCAGACAGATACTTTCTAATGAGCCAAGCTGTTTGGATAATTCATGTGCAGGTAGTTAACATCGTCGGTTGGCAGTGCCGTAAGCTACCCACGGTTCCCTAATTTGTAACTTCTCTGCAGTTGATACAGCCAGGACAACAACATCTGCATCATTTCCAACAACCAGACAGGAGCTAAATTCCTTTGCAGCATCTGCAATATGTATCATCCTTGAGTCGGCTTCCTCATGGTTGCATGGCCTGAGATTGGTAGTGTCGGTATGTTGTGATATAGTTACTACTTTATCGCCAAGTGTGCAGCAAACAATCTTATTCTCATTTGGTTTCATGCCAACGACACACATACTCAAATATGAATAGAGTTCACTTTTGTTTTCCGCAACTCTAAGGAAATCATTCCAGTTTCTCGGTATTGTCGATGTTGACAAAACTCTTCTCCTACAGCCTCTACTACGAGACATTCGTGCACCAGCCTTTAAACTGTTAGCTTTATAAACATCAACTGACTGTTACGACTGAGTGGCCTATTGTTTTTTTTTTGGGGGGGGGGGGGGGGGTCCCCCCCCCCCAAAAAAAAGTGTTTACGACTGGCTGGCCTATTGGTGGGAGGAGGGGGAGGAGAACAGTGTTCCCCCAATAGGCCACCCAGTCGTAAAAACGAGAAGTTGGTACCATTATCAACAGTGTCTTATGTCAAGTAATCATATTTTCATACTCGTTCACTTTTTAACCCCCCCCCCCTCTTCCAAATTTCGAAAAAATTGTTTACTTCATAACATGATTAGTTAGAGCTCAAAGTAATTATGAAATGTGTACAACTTTTTCTAAAGTTGGACAGGAGAGGAGGGGGAATTTAAAAAAAAAGGGAATCTTCATAGTGTAGGGGGAGGGACTCCTCATTCTCCTTGGGGGAAGGGGGATGGAAGATGGGCACCCCTGGATATGTTACTGTAAAGGTTTATCCAGGACGGCCATTAGCGTTTATGACTGCATGGAATTATGGAACCTAAACAAAACAGCAGTGATTACTGGCCATTCGACTGCCATTCAGTTACGGTGTAGACTGATGTGCATATATCCTTCAACTTGTAGTAATTTGGCAAACGTACCATATTTTTTGCATTGTTAGGACTTTTTGTAAAGGGAACAAAATTTGGAACAAATTAACCTTTTAGGCTTAATGTTGGTTATTAGCTAGTTCAACCGTTATTTTACGTCAAATGTGCGAATACCTGGTAAAAATCACATAAAATTTACACTTTATGAGCTGTACCTCCTTTTCTATCTAACCTATGCTAATATGTCGTAGGACCTTATTTGTAGCTTATGAAATTTTCTTTCCAACAAGGTATAGAAAAGCTAAATTGGTTTACTGGTTACCGAGATACGGGTGTTGACATCTAACTCTGTAATTACGCTCAGACGGCCATCTTTGATGACGTCATCAAGGCAAACCGGAAGTCGAATATGTGGGCACCATATCCAAAAGTGCTCCACGTGCCATAGTAAAGTTATACTGACAAAGTCATTCTTTTTTCCAGAAGTGCACGATCCACCTAAAATTTGGCTCTTAGCCGCTAGACTATCCCATGGGCTTGTAAAATTAATTTGTCAAATGGGGGGTGGGTGTTCAAAACAAGTTATATCTATTTTCTAAACTAACTTCTGTCCAGGGACGGAGTTTTCTATCACAGAAAAGTCTGCAATAATGCATTCATTCGCGTACGTGATCTGGATTCAATCTAGCACTAAGAGAATGTCTTTGCACTCATTTATTCACAAATGTAGGTTATTGCCACGTTTCCCAACCGGTGAGGCGGGCCTCCCCTGGGAGGCGCGGAGCAACTGCAGCGGAGGCGTGAGCCACTGCCGGCGCCATACTATCAGGGCGCGTTACGCAACGACTCGCTTTTGCATTCTCGCCTCTAGAAGCTAGAAATTATCTGAAATTTTAACATGGCGGCGGTCTTAGCTCTGCCAGCTCACAACGAAACGAGTAAATAATTGAGTTAGACACGATTGGGAAAATTGTTTCGTCAGGAGGAATTCTTTACCTTATTGTCACGAATTATAAGACTGCAAGCATTTACACAAACGATGTCGGATTTAGCTAACCCAGGTAGCCTTGTTACCATGGCCGAAACACCGAAACACCTTTGCCATAGCGATTAAATTTCAGCTGCTAGAATGCAAATGCGTGTCATTTCTAAACGCGCCCTAAAGATCGGTGGCTATTTTTTTTTTTAACTATGCACAACCAAAGAAGTTAAATTGTATGAGGAAGGCAAAATTTTTATTTTTAAATGTTTACAGATTTTTTGTGCAATCTACAGCCATTTTAGCCAAAATTCTAGACATTTTTGTTCTCGTGTGGCAACACTGCCTCTTCGTAGTGAAAAAAAATTGCATGGCTATTTTATTATGTTTTTTTTTTGGGGGGGGGGCGCCATTGCCTGTTAATCCCAATGGGGAGGAATACTGTAAAAAAGGTTGGGAACCACTGGGTTATTGGATGGTCCTCCTCCAAAATACGACATAATTTGCAGCTAAAACTAATTTCTAACCATACAAACCTTTGGTAACATCAGCGCGATTCAGGATCGTGAGCTCCTGTGCATTGCTGCCATTCAGTCATTCACGTACGAGATTTTGGATTCAGTCTAGTAGGAACATAATTACTAGGGATCGACCGGTACAGGTTTTTGCCGTATTTAATATTTTTAACCAAGCAAAATTTATAAACTTCATAAGAACTAAAAAATATAATATTAGCCTTGTTACTTCATATAATTGAAAATAAGTTATAATTATCATTTTTTTTACACTTTTATTGAAAGGAGTTACAAAATATTATTACAGACAATGGATCTATCTGGGTAAAATTTACCAGTGCTTACCCTGTCCGGTTCCTTGTAACTTTTGGCACCTTCTGATACCAGTACAACAAGTAAAAAAATGAACATATGGACCATATTTAAAGTTAAATGACAAAAAAATCGAAAAAACCCATTTTTCAGCACTGTAGTACAATGAATTTAACGCTGATTAAAATTCTTCATTACAAACGATTGAAAACTTCTGATGTAAAGTAGGAGTAGCCTACTTTTGTATGAACTTCATATGCACACTTGCATGAGAGGAAAAACGAAAATCGGAAATTACAATAAAACTAAACTTACAATAAAACTAAACAGGGGCTGGTCACGCCTTTTAATTTCAAATGAACTGTCGATAGTTTCCAGGTTCTGCCCCTCAAACCCCCACTCTTAAAAAAAAATCCTAGTAATTAAAATTATGGTCTAGCAAAAAATGTATTACGGACGAATGACAAATTAACGCTGGACGTTGGAAAAATATTTCTTTGCTTACTTTACTTGTCCCCTCCCCAAACTCAAGTCTAACTAAAATAGACCTCGGCTTAGGAAAACGTGATTTAAAATCACCGTAGCCCATCTGGCCAACTACCCAGCACTAAACAAAACTTGGGTGTTTGCTTTACTAATCCAAGGCTTTACCATCCACTCTTGAATTTCTACTAATAAACCTTTTTGCTGCAATATCTTTAATTGGTAATTGGTAATCGATATATTTCATTCAGATCCACTTCAAACTAGTTTTAAATAGATCATAGTTGCTTGGATAAACTGACTACGTCGAAGAAACCGGATGTTTACAAAATGCTCTTTAAAAGTTGATACCCAAAAGGTGCACCTACTACCAGTAACAATGAGAATGCAGCTTGAATAATTCTAACTAATAAAAACACAGGATTCGAGTAAATACTTGGATATTGTTATACTATGATAGTAATAAAGTATTTTTAAAAAGTTATAATTTTAAATTTGATAAGACGATTTTTTTTAATGGCCTAATCTGCATTACTTTTTCCCGGCTGTCCACGCATCGAGCACCCTGCCGATACCAGCTAAGACAAAAGACAACACACTCCATAGCAAATAATCAAAACGGTTCTCGTTACCTCATTTTTTTATGGATTTGTATTTCTAAAAAAAATTACAATTTTAACATATATTTTTTTAACTTTTTAAAAATCACAACCCGCTTATTCACTATCCAGGATTACTGATTAGCACGTTTTCTGTTGGCCCTTGTGACTGAGCCCCACAACAAAGAAATCTTGCAAGGATCGGAAGTTACACTACTAACGCTTCTACAGTCATCGAGATCGCAAATATAAGTTTATGTACTTTAACGTTAAATATTTAATAAAAGTAACTAAGATACACAATGTTCAGAATTAACCAAATTTTGGCTGGTTTTGGCACGTTCTCCGGTAGCACCAGCTGGTGCTTAGTTCCCGTCGATCCCTATACGACTTAAACGCAACGTAATGCACTAGACATTAGTATTAGTATTTACAAGAATTTATAAATTCTTGGTATTGAGAGCTGACAAGCCTTTGCTAGTTAATCTGTTAAACCTAAGCAATTTACAAAACTGTAACACACGTTTGGCAGTAAAGTTGACATCGGTATCGGGACACAAACCGATCCGATACCGATCCGATTATCGGATGAAAAATACCGGTCCGATGATCGGTCGATCCCTAATAATTACTCTCATTTATTTACAAATTTAGTTTATTAGATCTTCCCCCTTTCAACATCTAACATAAGTCAGTTTTAACTAATTCTTAACCATACAAACCTGCAAAACAGACAACCCGATTCACAACCGGGAAGTGTGTGTATTGCCGTCATTTTCTGCAAGTTGGCTTAGTTTTCTGTTCTTCCTGGAGAGAGTGACTCACGCCGGAACTGTGGCCTCTACTTTCCGTGATTACACTCTTTCGAGAATTGCGTTGCCTTAAAAAAGTTGAGTCCAAGCTTTTAGTGTAACAGACAATGGCTCACCCTCATACCTACTTGTGTGCTTGAAACTGTGGTTGACTTTTGTTGGCACCAAAATCATTTGTTGAACAACAAGGACTTTTGGGTTTTGCGCTAAAACCAGGGCGGACGTGCAGGGGAACGTGGCCAAGTATTGTTGGCCACGATTGGTAAAACTTTGCAACCAAGAACTGGATTGGTTAATGAACTCATGAGCTGATTGGTTGTCCATGGAGCTTTGGATCCGACCGGATCATATAAATGTCAAGGGCTTCAGAGTCCGATGTTCTATTCTCGTCAAATCATGTGTTGAGAAAGATCGTTATAATGTAACCCAAATCTTGTCAAGATTATTCCGTATTAAACAATGTTTAACTACTTCAAGTTAGCTTCTACATTGAACACACGTTACATTGGTTAATTTTGTTACAGAAAATGCAAGATTTAGGGGTTGAAATTGTTTTAAGGGGATTTAATGGGAATGATTTTGTTAAAATGTATGAAGCTTTTAGATAAAAATTACAACTTACCCCCTACCAAAAAGTCCACGTTTCAATGCTGAAAACTGGCTAATTTTCGACTTTTTTTTACTAACATGCTTCCTCAGGCGATGGTCTGGAAAGCTGCTCGAACTTCCACTCCTCCTTCCAACGAACTTTTCCCGTTCGTTGGAAATGTTCGTTGAAAAGAGGAATGTATGTTCGACAGTTTTCCAGGCCATCGCCTAAGGAAGTCTGTTAGTAAAAACAGTCGAAAATTCGCCAGTTTTCAGCATTGAAATGTGGACTTTTGGTAGGGTGTAAGTTGCAAGTTTTATCATGAACAACAACCAAAGTAAAACGGCCGAATTATTGGTTTTTGCGAAGCTTTTAGAGAATTTTGTCTCAGAAAACGGTAGATTTTTAGGGGTATGTGTCAAGAAAACTGTTTCACAATTTTCACCTCAAAGCATTTTAGGGGAGTGGGCGTCAGCTTCGCCTGGGCATCAAATACACGATTTGTGGTAATTTAAAGTTGGAAATATGTGTTCAAAGACTTGCAAAAAGTTACGATAGATTTATACTGAGTTAATTAATACGTTAAGGTATCCAAGAGCCTAGATGGTGTGTGCATTTCGAGTGATGCGCAATATGTTCGCTACAGATGCATTGTGCATCACCAGTGACACATGAAGCACGGGACAAGGCGTGAAAGTGTAACCTAATTCATATTTACAAACTTGTGTAAAAAAAATAATCTTGTTATAATATCTCAAAGTCCAGTTAACTAGCTGAAGCCTGTGCTATGCACAGTTAGTATTGGATGCACCACACCGTTTGAAAAATTTGTGTAGTCAGGTCTATCACCTGTATGTCCGTATTTCCATGTGGCGTCAAATTAAGTTTCTTTGAAAACTTTTTGGTCTGATTGTACGTAGTGAACAGTTAATACGTCAGTTTTATTTAGGACTAAACCAATGGGGCGTGTTTCTAAACTAGAGGGAAGAGTGAGATGGATTCCTCTAAGCCACGCCTCTCAACGTCACCAAAACCGATCAGTTTAGAAACACCACTGCCTCACTTGTCGTTCTCAACATTAGAAAAATTAGCAATAATCGCTGCCACATCTATTTTCAGCAAGAGAAATGTTATTAAGAACATAATACAAATGGTTATTAATCTATGTTTAATTGGAATTTGTTTCTAAATTTAGACATTTTCCATATCTCACTTCGTACAGTTTAGAAACACCGCCATCTCAGCTACTAATGCGTGATAGCAGCCATGTTGGATCAGTAAGTGAGCGAGAAAAAACTTGCCTCACTTTCCTCAGCAACATCTCAGCTCCATGACGTCACGCCAACGTAAAGTGGGAGGAGTTTGGATCAGTCGTCTCGAGTTAAGAAACAGTTTTCCTCACTTCCCTCAGACATCCCTCTAGTTTAGAAACAGCACCATGCTGATTTTCATTCGCTTCGCACACTCAATCAGCGCATCCTGTGACTCTATGAGTAAGCCTGGAATTCGTTGATTGCTTGCCATGATATCATTATTTAAGCTGTCTAAATGTGTCCCACAATGAGTAAGGCAATATTAATTGAAAGACATGATGGGCTGAATTAGTTTTTTTTTCTTTCCAATTCCTCCAACTCCTCCAGTGATGTTTATTGAATAACGGTAAACAAACTAGATAACGATTTTCTTACGAGTTTGAATTTCTTTTTGCATACCCTGACTAACAAGCGTTGATTTTCATTCACTTCACTCTTCCAAAAATAAATAAATACACATCTTTGTGCAACACAGTCCAAACCTTTTGCTTGCCGAGTTAGCACAGATCTGTTTTCCTCTGGCACTTGCGTTAGGAAAACGATGAGGTAAATGACTTGACTTAAACATGGATGAAGAGGACTCATGGCCTGCTTCTGACTTCTCTTGGTTTCTCCTCCCTTCAAGTCCCCCTTCCATGCAAGGTAAATTAGGGTAACAGAATCGTACATTCGTTCATGGTGTTCCCAGCAGGCAAAGGAACCAAAATGGCTCCAGGAAGCCATGAGGCTTCAAGATCCTTCACTGCTTCAGTGCTAGGTTCGGTGAAGAGGGAGGCTGCAGTGCCCTGTTGTGACCCTGCCCTACTCATTCGATGTATTAAAGGATCTGTAGTGGAGAAACATCCAGCACAGGACAGACATCGTCAGCCTGGGTTGCTTCCTGGATACGCTCAGTCATAGGATTCGTTTACAAAAGCATGGGAGAATCCTCGGTCACCAGCAACTATGTTTACTGAGAAGAAATGCTTCAGGATGCTTCCTGGAAATGCTTGACCATCTTCACCACTTCCATAGATATATTTCCACACTCAAGTGGATGCTTTGTTTTCTCTCTGACCTTTCTCCATATACCAGAAGATTCAAGGCAACCTCAGCGATCCCACCACTAGCACAGGCGGCGATGATGGCAACTGCCCACATCTAGTTTGTCGAAGTCTCAACCACGCAAATACTTAATTGGGGAAGTATTCTGGGATCAAAACATGTGATTGACTATTCTTCAGCAACTTCGGGTGCCTGGATCCAGCCTTAGGAGGATGTGTTGGTTGGGAAGAAGCAGGATTTAACTGTCAGGACTTTCATCTTAGTTCAGGCAATAATGTAAAAATTTTATTGGGTAGGGATATAAGGGAGAGAAACAGATTCTGGCTGGGGCTGGTACATCATGTGTTTTCTGCTGTTTTCCTGTTTTATAATACAGCTGCCCACTATTTTTGTGTAATGGCTTTGTTCTTGTCTGTAGATGAATTGCGTGAATTGAGTTGGTCTGGTATTCCACAAGGTGTGAGGGCTATTGCTTGGAGACTTCTGACAGTAAGTTGACTAGTGCGCGTTAATTTTGTGTTAAAAGATAACCAGGGCAAATAGAAAATTAAGTCAGGTAGTTAAAATCTGTATAGTACTCCGATTTGTTAGAAATACGATTGTGTATAAATAAAGGCTTTATTAAGTGTCTTGTGTTAATTTTTAACATTTCTCAAAAGAAAGACTTCAAAGACATCAAAATGATAAAATCGGTGTTTCTTAACAGTTAGAAACGTCAAATGCCCATTAAACTTACGGGGTGGTTCTGGACTTTAAAAACTGTTGTGGAACTTATGGTGGAAGATATTTAAAGCCGACAGTGACTATCTGTCTTGGTTAACCTTTAAGGACTGCATTTGCGCTTTAAAATGTAACTGACTTGTAGAAAAAAAAATCGTACCTTCTCACCCACTTCAAGTTAAGGAATGAAACCAGTATCATTTTTTTCTTTAATTAACTAGCCTTCATATCCCATTTTTTTAGTTATACTGGAATTGGGTGGAAGTTTATGATCTGACGAGTAGAGAAGCTGTTTATTTAAAACAACAGCGGTCACATTTGGGCACAGCCGTCCCTAAAGGAAAATGTTGGGTTTAGGATTTTCTATTAAACTTCCATTTCTGCTTGTGAACTGCTATTGATATTGGCTGCTATTGAATTGTTATTCTGGACTTTGCAAATGATTGATAGTAATAAACTAATGTGAGATCCATTTAATGTGATAAATTACCATTAAAAAAGATGTTAGAATATATCAACCATCAGTTAAAAGTTTGATTGATTGCCTAATGTTTAAAAAGCATGCAGACTTCAATTTGATACGTATTTTATATTACAGTACTATACTGTATATAGTTTTGTTAATTCTGACTTTTGACTGTAGGGTTACTTGCCTGCAAACGTTGACCGACGTGAACATGTGTTGACAAGAAAGCGTGAGGAGTATTTTAGCTATGTAAAACAGTATTACGACACGAGGCATGAAGACATACATCAGGATACATACAGACAGGTATGTGCTCCTTTGATTTGTGTTTCAATTAATCAATTGCAAAAATGTTTTAAGCATTAACAACACCCCAACGAAACAAAAGCCTCTTGTTCCAGTAATGCATGTGAAGCATTTACGGGTGTTTTAACAGAATTGTTTGAGAGCGACACAGTACATTGTTAGTTACTGAGTTGCAATCACTTCGGCACTTCTAGACAACACGTTGTCATTTGGCTGTGTAGGAGCTGCATGAATTCATACTTTTAACAGAACTGCAGTGGATCTTGTTTAATATAAGTAATGCTTGTTAAAAGCCCAGCGTTTGATTTGCATTTCGTGAGAATATTGGCCCAGTTCTCTTGTCTATATTCATAGTCGCATACTTTCAAAACACATATACCTCCTGTATCTCAAAATTTCGACTGAAATGCTTGTCTCCATCAGGCGCTTCCAAAGTTCTACACAAGCTCTGGCTACATCTTCCACATTTTCGTCTGCTTGCTTGTTGATCAACTCTTCAGCAATCCATGGCCTCCGATATTTATAAGGTTGATGCTCGCTTCCGTTTTCCATCTACTTGCGGTCAGATCATCCACGCCACTTCTGATCTTCAGGCCCTTCAGTCCAAACTTAGTCGGGTCAAGGAAACTTACGCCAACCTAAATGCAACGTCAATTCCCACAAAAGCGGCAAGAGTCCTCATCGTTCCAGCCTATCAGCAGAAACCCCTCTAGACCTATCGTCTTGCTCTTCTCGGCTTTCTCTCAGCCATTCTTTGGCTCCCCCCCGCAGCCCCCGCCGTTCAGCTGCTTTCGAAAGATCAAGTACACACAAGCTCATGGACAGGGACATTCGAGACTTTCATTACAAACAGAGGCCTCCTCGTCTTCCCACGACGCCATCATCTAAGAGCAAGTCCTACACCCTTTACTGGACCAAGGCCACTTCTTCCGCCAGCACCTCCCCCCCGCAAGCGTCATTGCTCCCTGATCGTCAAGTTGTAAGCAAGTTTATAACCACAGGAGTTCGGGCAATCTAAGAACAGATCGTTAGATATATTACAAACAAAAGTGAGGCCAAGACAGATCCCGGGGTGACCCCACACGGTACTGCACGTGGTGAAGAGAACATATTTCAATTTGAACCCTGTGGGTACGGTTTCGAAGGAAGGCGGCAATCTACTTTTCGAGATCACCCGCAACACCACAGGCTGCAACTTTTGAGTAGGAGCTTTCTGTGGACAAAAGATCCAAATGTCTTTTTAAAGTCGAAATATTTTGTGTCAGTATGATACCTACGGTCAACAATGAGAAGAAGGTGGTGTGTGGAGGATCTTTTTGGCATAAAACCAAAATGGTCATCACCAATCACGGAATTTTTCTTAAGAACACAATGAGTTTATCACGAATTATCGACTCCATAATTTTACAGGCAGTATAAGTAAGGGCAAGAGACCTATAGTTGGAGTGGTCAGAAGCGGAACCCTACTTAAACACAGCACCCTGTGAAAAGGAAAGTGAGAAGACTTTGGTAAGAGGGCACCCAATTTCCAAAATGAGGCTTTTAATGAAGAAGGCCGAAAAGCCATCTGGGCCAACGGCTTTACTACAACTTAAGTCTTTTAACTGCATTTAAAGTGTCCGGGAGAGTGAAGGGGTCTGCCGAGCAAGAGGAGAGTGAGGGAGTCAGTTGGCTGAGTAAGGTCACCGCTATCAAAGATGAAATTTGTGGCGAAGGTCTCCCCCAGAGTGTCTGCCTTGCAGAGAGTGTCGGTAACAAAACAGGAATCAACCCTAAGTGGGGGGAGTAACCGCGAAGAAGAAGTAACTCTGCGATAATGTTTAAAGAGGGCAGACAAATTTCCCTCACGAATAATTCTCCATCCCTTTCAGAGTATCATGTCTCTGTAGCAAGGGAGAACTGATACCTGCAATGTTATAGGTAGATTTATTTTCAAAACTGGGGTTTAAAATTTGAGGCGTTTCCAAAACATGCTTTTTTTGTGTGTGCAATCTAAGTGTCGAGGCAGACGTGGAGTCGCAGAAATTGGTGTGCGATAGGGGGATCTAGAATATGCAATGTGGCCAAACAAGATAGGCCAAAAACATGGCCAGATACCCTCAATGTTAAGATGTGAATCGAAAATCAGGCTGTCCCACTTATCCAAAGAAAGTGGGGATTTAGGACTGGCGAACCACCATCCACAGGCGCCAGATTTACCGAAAAAAGAACAACCAATTACGAAAATGTGCACCTACCGATAAGTTGTAGACAAGACGTAGGTCATTGGTGAAGACCAGGTCCAAAATGTTTAACCCCTGGTAGGTTGGTCAACCAACTGAGAAAGGCCTAGAGGTGTAAAAAGTTCGAAAAAATAACGATGGTGGCATTCAACACCAGTATGAAGACCTCAATTAACAGAGGACAGATTGAAATCCCCCAGCACAATAATATAATGCCCTGTGTTAACCGAGCGTTCAATAAAGGAACAAAGATTAAGTATGTCAGGGTCGCAAGAGCAATCAGGCAGACAACTTAGAATAAAAGTAAGTTTACACTGTGCCACTGATACTACAATTCCCTCAGCAGTATCGTCCACTGCAATCACAGCTAGTGAGATAGAAGGTGCTTTATAAGAAGGCCAATCCCCTCCCACCCCTGTCCCGCCTAGTGACAGTATAAGAATCGCACTCTTCCTCCCCCCCGCCCCTTCCAACGTAGCATTAGTAAAACCTGGATCCAGCCAGGACTCCACAACAAAAATAAGGTCATATTGGCCACTATGAATCAGTTCCACAAAATTACCAATGTTCTGAATCACACTACGAGCATTAAACATGATACAATGAAGGTTATCGAGAGACCCGGGAGAAATCATGGGATCATTTCACTTTAGAGATGTATGTTTTCCCGAGGTAACAGAGGCAATAGAAGTACATATTGCAGGGCCGATTTTCCCGTCGCCGTTAGGTGGGTTCCATTACGGGCCAAGAGGGTGGGATCTTAACAGATGTGGCTGTCAACAGAAATAAAGGAATAAGTTTCTTCAACACATAGTTGGCTTTGTAGAGAGTTGGTGTGAGAGTTGGTTTGGGTGGTACCTGATGCCAGGAAGGTACTTGATGCCTGACTCGTTCAACTATTCGCCCTCCAACTACGATTTGAAACTTACAGTACGTTGCATTTTGTTGTGTGGATAACAGTGAAAGCATTTTTACAATTGATATACGTCAAATTGTTGTTACGGCATACAGGGACAGCCAGTGTAAGGAGTAAGGTGTGTGAGAAAGTAATTCCGGCATATGTCCTCAACATCTTGGAAAGTTTGAGGAGTTGGTTTGGTGTCTGTGATCAGTGCAGCTTTGGCTCTCTGGCGTGGCAGCTGTGCAGGGATAGAGTGGTTGTCGGCCGCCTTCTGATTCGCCACAGCATGGGGACGGCTTGGAGGAACTAGCCTAACCACGATGTAGTCACCTGTTGAGGTGGACAAGGTTGTTGGGGTAGGTATTTTGTAGGGGTGTGCGATCACAACTTTTTCAAGTCGAGTCGAGTTCGAGTCGAGTTGTGGGTTGAGTATCGAGTTTCGAGTCGAGTTCGAGTTTGAGTTTTGAGTATGGTTTTACAAACCATAACTCGGGGAATTCTATGATTTTTCACAAAAAAGCCTGGAAAACTCCAGAAGAAAAGCAAAGCCAGGTTTTTGGGTCAAGGCCAAAGTGCATTAAACACAGTATGTTAAGACATTGTGGTAAAAATTATATATTAATACTTTTGTGCTGAAACCTAAAAGTTCAATAAATAGACTTCATTTCTTGCAACATGTCAGCCCTAAAAACAAGTAACACTGTTAAAACCTATCTGCGAAAAAAATTTCCTTCCAAAAATAACGGTAAATAACTTGGAAATTGACTCAACTAATCTGAAAACCTGGAAACTCAGGGGAAATTCTTTCAGTGTTTTGGTGGGAACCGTGTAATTTGTTGAAGATATTACGATCTTTTTTGCTAAACTCAACATAGATCTCCTCTATCCAAAACTAAAGGTTGTAGGAGCGAGAACGTCTCAGACTAACTGACAAAAGCAGAAAGGAGTAACGAGATTCCCATCGCGATACTCCGTAAAACTCGAAACTCGAAAATTTCGAGTTTAAAGTTTTAGGATCGAGTCGAGTTTACACAACGAAGTCAAACTCGAACTCGACTCGAAATTTCGAGTTTTGCACATCCCTAGTATTTTGTGTTCCTGAAGGCCCTTACTGCTGTTTCTTCGAGCTGTTAATGTCTCGGGTGAAGTATTTCGTCTACCAGTGGCCCCATTCACTGCTTCGGACGGTGGATTTGCGAAGTCATTGGGCCTATGGACTTGGGCCAAATCGCGTTGCTTACCTGACAAGGCGCGGGATCTGTAGTTTAGAACGTTGGCAGTTTCTGGGGCGTATGATAGTGGCACTCTGGTGGTTTACGTTGCTGCCTGTGCATGGAGCCATAACAACACTTCCATGAGCGGCACCAGCACTCTAGTGGTGGATTTCAATGAAGTGGACAATTGGCGGCTGAGGGGGTTTTGACGCTGAGTTCATTGCATATCGATCCTAAGTGCTTTGCATATTGGCCTGCGTTGCTGGCATGTCGATACTGAGTTGATATCGAAATTGAGTGCGGGATCACGAGTTGGAGCATTGGCAGCTTCTGGGTCATACGATAGCGGCGCTGCGGTGCTTAATGTTGTTGCTGTCTGTGCATGTAGCCGTAACAACGCTTTCATGAGCCATTACCTTCGCAGCACCAATGGATCTAGCGGTGAATTTCAATGAAGTGTACATTTGGTGGCTGGAAGCCAGATTGACGGCTGAGGTGGTTTTGATGCTGAGTTCATTGCATATCGATCCTTAGTGGTTTGCATATTGGCCTGCGTTGCTGGCATGTTGATACTGAGTTGAGATAGAAACCGAGTTGAAGATCGCCACCGAGTTGAAGATCGCCACCGAGTTGAAGATCGCCACCGAGTTGAAGATCGCCACCGAGTTGAAGATCGCCACCGAGTTGAAGATCGCCACCGAGTTGAA
>JAHWFP010082504.1:18078-61756 GCA_023313725.1 Lithobius niger
GAAGATTGCCGCCGAGTTGAAGATTGCCGCCGAGTTGAAGATTGCCACCTAGTCGAAGACCGACGACCGATGCCAATGAGTTTAAGATCGGCACTGACGTGTCGAAACTGTTAACGGCACATCAGAGCTGTGTTGGTGTTGGTGCTGTATCGAATCAGTGTTGATGGCAGGTCCGAACTGAGTTGATTGCGTATTAAAACTGTGTTGGTTGCATGTCAGAATTCAGTCGCGTGGGATATGAAGTTGTATTGATTGTAGCTGGAGATCTTCCCCGGAGGTGTGAGCGCGTGAGTTTCGAGTGTTGGCTTCGTGTAAGGCGTGCCTCCAGACGAAACTTTGCCTTCCTGCTCTTGACGCAATGATAACACTTTCATCAGCCACCACCAAAACTTGGAAAAATTCCGGAAAAAATTACCGCACACTTTCACAATCAAAACAACAGCACAGTTGAGAGAACGTATGTTATGGCTTGCAATGCGGTCGGCAAGAAGTAATGCCTGGCTGCAGTGTGACGAGATTGCCAGTTTTGTTCAGTAGTACGTATGGTACACTGAAATATTGTGTATACTTTGATTGGAATATGCCATTTTGCATGTGGGCACCTTAGGCCTTTTCAGAGGGGGAGCCACCTGAATTTTCATGTAGAACACCAAAATGGCGACCAAAAATGAGTTTTTGTGCTGTAACTCCTTAACCATCAACAATTCAAATGCATAATGTGAACCAAACACGTTCAGCACACAATTCTGGACAAGAAAAGTGATATACACTTTTACGTAAAAGTAACGCTTGGATCCCAAAATCGTATTTAAAGGACATCACCCTTAAGTCGCGTGAAAGGTGAAGATCTATTCTTTCCATCAATCCTAACAGAAATTATTTAGTTTAGATAGGGACCGAGCTATGTCCATTTAAAGGTGAAGAGATATTGGCGTAGCTGCAAAATCTTATATTGATTTTCAAATTCAAAGTGCTCTTGCGAACCCTCTAATACTCCGGAATGGACATGCTTAGGTTATTCTGAAATCGGGGGATCTAGTCAGTCCATCAATACTAACTGAAATTGTTGAACTTAGAGACCATTCTATATCGTTTAAAGGTGAGAAAATAATGGCGTATCGGCGAAAGCGTATGGTGATTTTCGAATTCAAAGTGGTCTTTCGAGCCTACCCCGAAATGGACATGCTAAAAATATTCAGAAAGGTGGGGAGCCATTCTTTCCATCAATACTAACTGAAATTGTTTAGTTAGAGACCAGAGTTCTACGCCCGTTTAAAGGTGTTGTGGCTAGTTTCAATTTTTAAGTGCCATTGTGTGATTGAAGTCCTCTCTCCAGCAAAACTAAAACTTAATTTCTCCGTTTCTATTCAATATATTTCGTGAGTAAAAGTAGGGAGCCACACGTTAATTTGAAAACTGTTCACTTGATGTTCTTCTTGTGTGACACAGTTTCAGAAAAAACTACTGCACCTACCTAATATCTGAAACATGATCTAAGCCAGAATTGTCCTTGGGCTTCATCGTCACAGAGACCACTTTTTTGATTGGTCGAGCCATTCCGGCGTTACGGGCCCCTGAACGATCATTATGATTGTTTGACAGTGTTTTAACCATTGTAATTACGGAACAATGCCACTCAGCAAAGTCCAGGTCCATTCTTCGTGCACGTGTTATGTCTTTGCTAAAAAGTTAATTGTTGCAGGGCAAAATGGCCTCGGGCCGGGGCCCCAATAAAATATATTTGATGCTATTTGATTTGAAAGAATCGGGTAGAATGAAAGACGGTTGTTGAGTTGGGTTTAAGTGAATGTTAGATGACGTAGTTTTAGGGTTCAGATTTGTTGATTATAGATGATGTAAGGAGCGTACAACTTCAGGTCAGAGCCCTGGAAATAAATTGAATTGAAAAAATCCGTGTTCAGCTAAACGCTTGTAGATTTAAACATATAAGCTACGTTGTTAATTTTGAGCCTTGAAATTGGTAACTAGAAACGATAGAATGGGGTATGTATTTCATAGATGCAGGCTAAGTTGAATTGTTTCAAAGTGACCTGCAACAATCGACTGCATGCATAAACCTTTGTAGTGCGACCTAATTCATATATTTAATACATAAAGCACAACAGCACTTAAACAAATGCAATTTTCTCAATTGTACATTTATTTCAATTAAAAATCAGCAATTTTTATCCGTGTACATTTTAACAAGTGAGGTGCAACTTCAATCATATAACCCCCTTTTTTACGGTACACTTGACGTTGTGGTTTGTAATATTGTATTTGTACTTAAGCTAAACAATTTCAGTTAGGGTTGAGAGTAGGGTTGTGCCGATTAATCGTTTAAACGGTAATCGTCTTCTTGACGATTAATCATTTAGTAATTTTCGTTTAATACAAACCGAACCTCCGGCTGCCGATATTTGCGATATCGGCAACTTTCGCAGAAATATCGGTAACTTTAGAACAGTTTGAGATTATGACATGCGGTTTGCGGCATTTTGCTCAGGAAATCACTAAGTATCTTCCTAGCTATGTTTTAACTGTGGGTTACTATTTAAATTTTTTTTTATTTTAATAAATATTGGACTTTTGCAGAAAACTACACCTGTGATGAAAAATTGTAGATACAATTTCGGATAACCGGTTTGGTATTGGTATCCGAATGGTAAAGTTGGTGTCGGTGCAGCCTTATTTAAAATATTGGTCAATTTTATTTTTGAAAATTATTTCTGAAAGCATTCTGAACACAACTTTTCACATAGCAAATTCGTACTCAATATCACTTTGACCTTCTAAATGTCTGATTTACTCTAAAACTAGGAAGAAGAGATTCGTATTTGTGGCACTAATTATGTTTCACACTGTTATCGTTATTTTCCAAACTTCAGCAGCTTATAAACCGAGACAACAAAATGTTATATATGAAACCCAGTTTTAGTAGAAATTGCTGCTTTCTTTGTAGTGTTCGAAAGCTGGGAACAATAAAAAAGGTGTGGAGTCGAAAGTATTAAACTTTAAAAAAAATATTATGGGGGGGGGCAGGGGATTAATCGTTAATCGCTTTTTCTAACCTTACAGTAAACGTTTACCCAATTAATCGGAATTTTACAACCTTAGTTGAGAGAATAGGTCTCCACCTGTCTGAATACTTTTAGCATGTCCATTTTGGGCTATTAAAGGGCTCGCAAGACCAGTTTAAATTCGAAAATCACCATATGTTTTCGCTGCTACGCCTTGACTTCTTCACCGTTAAATGGCATAGGATGGTCCCTATGTAGGCTAAACAATTTCGGTTAGGATTGATGGGAAGAATAGATCCCCACCATTCAGAATATCGTAAGCATGTCCATTTCGGAGTATTAGAGGGCTCTCGAGCACTTTGAATTCCTAAAATCAACATACGATTTTGCAGCTACGCCAATATCTCTTCGCCTTTAAATGGGCATAGCACGGTCCCTATCTAAATTAAATAATTTCTGTTAGGATTGATGGAAAGAATAGATCTTCACCTTTTAGAAAATCCTAAGCGTGTCCATATCGAGCTATTAGAGGGCTCGCAATAGCACTTTGAACTTAGAACAACCATTTAAAAATAGGAGTGTTCACGCGAATTAAGGGTGATGTCCTTTAAATACGATTTGGGATCCAAGCGTCACTTTACGTAAAAATGTATATCACTTTTCCTGTCCAGAATTGTGTGCTGAACGTTTTTGCTTCACATTATGCTTTTGAATCGTTGACGATTAAGGAGTTACAGCGAAAAAATTCGTTCTCCTTCGTAGAATCCTCCTCACTGTGTTACAACATTGGGATCCTTCCCTATGCCTACGGCGCTTTTTTACCTCATTAACGCAGTCATTTATGCAAAATATTGCGTCACTTCCGCCTCTATCCCGCTTCCCCCTACCCTGTCCGCGTCCACTCACTCTTTTTCTTGCCGCTGGCGCGTGCAGTCAGACATTCTTAAGCTAAGATTGTTGAATTCCTAAGGGGAATTCTTTTCGAAAGATCGTTTTCGCAGTTGAACTGAGGTGCGCCATCTTTCCAAGCAAAGCAGCGTGGCTACGAGGCTACGCGATTGGTGGTGAGTATTTCTACCGATACTGGTTGGAGAGTATTAAGATGGCGGCCGGCATGGTAACGGCAGAATTTGTGGGAACGAAAAACGTGGCGGCCTGTTAGGCCGGCCGAGTACGTCCGCACGTTGATATAATTGCTTCTTGAGAACGTGGCGGCAGTGGTTTAATGCGGATTGTCAGGTTCGTAGTATTTGTTTTTGGTTTGTGTGACGGAATTTGAAGGAGAAGGTGTGGTTGGGAGTTCATATGTGAAACCCATTGTCGGAGTCGGTAGCTGACCGAACCGGCGGGAGCCGCGAGTGGCGGACGGTGGAAAAAGTAGTTGGTGTTGGTGATAAGAAAGTACGAATGGCTCGGTTTTAAAATTTTTTTTTTTTTGGCCGATGCGAAACACTGGGGTGTGTAAGGCATCGGCGATACCGAGCGGGAGTAGATGAGTTTTGTTGTGTGTGCGGTTGGATTGTTGGAAAACAAGCGCTGGAACGGAGCTTGAAAATGATGAGCACATGGCGTGCTGGAAGTTTGAGAGGCCATAGGGCAGAGTGGGCGGCCATTGGGGCGTCGCCGGCGGTGTTGGATATTGTAGACGGTGCTGGTCTAGAGTTGGGAAATACGCCACCGCTGAGGGCGGTTTCGGCGAGGCCGCCGTTGTTTGACGATGCGAAGGAGATTGCCCCGAAATTGAGCGAGATGTTAGCTCAAGGTGTAATTGAGAGAGTGAAAAACGGAAGTGTAGGATTTGTGTCACCAATATTTTCAGTGGCAAAGCCGGACGGATCGATCAGGATAATTTTGAACCTGAAAGGCTTGAATGTGTTTGTAGTTGTACGGAAGTGCTACTTGGATACACTACCAAGGGTGGTAGAACATTTACAACCAGGGTGGTGGATGGCTACCATAGATCTGTCTCAAGCATACTATGCAGTGGCAATAAAGGACGGTGCACGACGGTTGTTAATGTTTTCCTGGCAAGGTTGTCTTTACCGTTTTTATGTGCTGCCATTTGGGTTGGCTTCAGCCCCGGGTACTTTTATGAAGCTTATGTCAGTGGTGAGGCGCTTCTTGCGCCGGGCCGGTGTGTTAATTTTCATTTACCTGGATGATTTTGCAGTAGTAGGCCCGTCCACAGCAAGTGTGCGGCGGGATGTGCGGAGAGTGTTGGAAACCTTGCGGAAGTTGGGATTTTTCGTAAATTACGAAAAGAGTGTGCTGGTACCGTCGCAGGCGTTGCGATTTTTGGGAATGATGTTGGATCTAGAGTCAGCCCGTTTTGTGCTGCCACCTGAGAAGCAGGCTGGTATGGTATGCGTGGTTGCGAGGCTGCAACGAGACCCGGTCACGGTTGTTAAGGAGCTTCAACGGTTGTTGGGGCTGGCAGAAAGTTTGTTGTGTGCCGTGGAGAACGGCAAGTTGCACACACGTTGGTGGCAACATGACCTGGTGACCTGGTGTCGTGCGGGAGTGCACGGAGGAAGCCTCTCGCGCGGTTCTTGCGAAGATTTGGACTGTTGGGCGAAGGCTCTGGGTCGCTCAGTGGTAGCAAAATCGTGGGTCTCGGTGGAGGCCGCAGTAGTGGTGACAACGGACGCGTCGGACATGGGCTGGGGAGCAGCCACTGGGGATTCGCAAGCGCAGGGGAGGTGGCAGACCAGGGAGGCTGCCTTGCATATAAATGCAAGGGAATTATTGGCTATGCTTAAAGCGCTAGACGTTTTTGGAGACCTGGTCAGGGGACGGGTCGTGCGAATCCTTTCGGATAATGTAGTGGCCGTGGCATATGTGAATCATCAAGGGGGGACAAAGTCCCAGATGCTAAATGCCATGGTCCGTTGCCTAGAGCAGCGTAGAAGTCAGTTGGATTGTGTGGTACAGGCGGCATTTGTGCCGAGGAAGTTAAATGTGACAGCGGATGGGCTGTCTCGAAATTTCTGGGACAGATTTGACTTCCGATTGTGTACTGCGGCGTTCCAGAAGATTTGTAGGTGGTTTGGGGACGCCAGACGTGGACGTATTCGCATCGGAGGCGACGGCCCAATTGCAGCGATTTGGGTCGTGGGGACGCTGCCCAGGGGCAGAGTTTGTGGATGCGTTCAGTGTGAACTGGGGCCCGTTCTTTCCGTATCTTTTTCCCCCGTGTCCTTTAATTGGACGTTGCGTAGACAAACTCATCGTGGATCGAGTTGAGTGGGCAGTACTAGTGACACCGGACTGGCAGTGTGCAGCCTGGTTCGTCCGGCTGTTGGCCTGCGCCAGGGAGGGACCTTATCCCTTGAAGAGCGCAGGGGCCCTTCTCTGAGACCCGTACTTGGACGCCGAGGTGGCGGATGAGTGGGGTCCCTGGGTAGTCTGGGGTGTAGGTACTGGTTGATTATTAAGTGGGACCAAGGTCACCACAGCCATATTCGGAGCGATTCCGAGGTGTGCACTGCTTCCTAATCTATCCCAATGTTGTAACACAGTGAGGAGGATTCTACGAAGGAGAAATGAAGATTCTCCCAGAGAACTTGTTCTCGCCAGGAGAATCTTAAGTTCTCTGAGTGGAATCCGACGAAACTGTGTTACAAAACAGGGCCCGCCCGCCTCCCTGCATGGAATAGTGCGTTCACAGCAAGAAAAGAGTGAGTGGACGCGGACAGGGTAGGGGGAAGCGGGATAGAGGCGGAAGTGACGCAATATTTTGCATAAATGACTGCGTTAATGAGGTAAAAAAGCGCCGTAGGCATAGGGAAGGATCCCAATGTTGTAACACAGTTTCGTCGGATTCCACTCAGAGAACTTAGATTCTCCTGGCGAGAACAAGTTCTCTGGGAGAATCTTCATTTTTTGGTCACCATTTTGGTGTTCTACATGGAAACCGAGGTGGCTCCCCCTCTGAAAAACTTATTGGCCTAAGGTACCCACATGCAAAATAGGGGTGTGCTATATTAATATTTTGGGTTCGATTCGATTTCGATCGATATTGGGGAAGAAAACCTCGATTTCGATTATTAGTCGATTTCGAAATTCAATTTTTTTCTTTTTCAATTAATTTTGTTTTTCAACTTTTATCTGTATGGGCTAGCCTTTGAAAAAATTATCAAGTTTCAGTAATTATATTCCATGTAAACTAATATGACTTCAATACGTGCGAACTTGAAGATAAACTTTGAAATGTGTGTTCTTTTATTAGGTAAAACTACATTTTTGGATTGATACAAATTTAGCAAACAAACTCCCCCCACGCAAAAAAAAATAGTTTCACTTTATTGATATTACAATCCCATGGTACCAACGAGTGTTCTTTTCGTTTATTACAGTAAACAATTTTTATTAGTAAAATATACATACATTTAAGTTTAATATTAAGTCTATCACTTTTTTTAACGGCACCTTCCTTGGGTTGTATTTAGTCACAGTAACTTCATACATTGCGCAAGTTTGGCAAATTATTGTGGTCTAAAATGAAATCTTACTCTTGTAATTTTAGGGCATTTTTTAGGGCAATGCCTATAATATTTTAGCAATGGTTAACATGGTATCATACGTAGCTGCTACATAAAATGCAGCAAAAGCACACAGTGAAACAGTCTTCTGTATTTGTTTCTTGTAAAGGAGGAGTTGAAACTCAATTTTCATCCATCTGACAGATCATCTCAAATAGCATTGCAGTCAGTTAGGCTTAGCAAACTAAATTACAAATTCACTTTTGGAAAGCGGAAACTCATTAGAACAAACAGCTACTGTAGTAATAATTGTTCATCAGTAAGCTGCCACTGCAAAAATTTTGTAAGAATTGCTCCCACTGCCTAATCTTTGTAGTTTCCTTTTATTTTCTAGGTTAGGTTAATAGTTCCTTACCATACTATTGGAAATAAATGGAAATATAGTTTCTAGTTGCCGGCTGAAAATATCACACTACCTGTAAATTTAATTGCATTCAGTTCCTGAGTGCTTGTTACCCTGGAGGATTCAAAACTCTCTCGATACGCCCAGCTGAACCGCCCATCTGCGCATGCGCCAGCACGTGCAGACCCTCCATAAATGGTATTACGGCGTTAGCCAACCATCTCTTTTCCTTCAGCCTCCAGCTGCGACACACCGCCATTATTACTCTCCCGCTTCGACGTTCACCGAAAGACACCGTTCGCCGAAAGATCCCTCCCTGATGTTTGCTTTCATTCTTCTTACGTACACACGTTTCGGTTGAGCACGTTCACCGAACTTTCTTTCTTCCTCTTCTTTGCTGTATTTCGCCATCTGACTTCACTTTCCTACGCTCGTCGGAAAACCATAGAAGATGATTCCTCATTGATGAACTGGTTCCTTTCAAGCCTTCCACCCTTGCCGATTTTACCTTTCGCCGAAAGTCAAGCCTTCGCCGAACACCACAGGCTTTCGCCGAACGTAAGCTAGCCTTCGCCGAACGCAACCTTCGCCGAAAGCCACTAATCTTTCGCCGAAAGACACTTGCTTTCGCCGAACACTACCTTCGGCAAAAGGGAAAAACCACCATACAAGATGAGCCCAGCAGCTTTTCCTCATGATCGTCGCCTACCCCTTCCTGGACCTTCTGGACAACGAACGGGGTCGACTTTTCCATTGTCTCCCGCTTATGGGAATGGTAACATACCCTCACCGAACTCTGGCCTTGCCGAACATACGGCCTTTGCCTTTTTCGAACGAGCCCTCGCCCAACCATCGGCTATCTCAAACCTCGACTTATGTACCACCCATGCCGATGCTGACCGGTAAATGTACCTTCAAGTCCTCCGTCATGATCTTCTTCACAAGTATCATGAACGTTGCCCACAACCCGTATTGCCCGCCGAACATCACAACTGATGAATCTTCGCCTAACGTTTCACTTCAACACCTTCATGGCAACCTTTGGCCCTTCACACACCAATCACACGTGTGCCTCATCCTCCGATGATGCTGAGATGTACCATCGGCTATGTCCTTCGCCTTCTGGTTGCGTGTCTTCCTGTAGCAGTCGTATACGCCGACCAAGTGCTATGGCTTCGTTCTGTTACGTCTACAACCTTTTGGCTATACGTATATTACGATGGTTTTATTTTCCCATGTTGACTATCTCTGTAGTCTTCCTGCCGCCTCGCTATACTGTAGTGTAAATTACAGTAAGACCAAAGTTTGTTATCTGATAGCCACTTAATCCTTACAACCTACCATGACTGTTAACAATATTAAATCAATATTATAGCCACTATCAACATGTAGTTGTTAACTACATAGATTATTAGTGTCACTTCCCTCATGCTCTCGTCATTGACGGATCGCCTCTTAGCTGCACCAGCCCACCGAAAATGCCTGGAGTTTATCGAAATGCCCCCAAACCACAGGTTCAACGAACACATACAAGCAATGAAAACCTCCCCTGAACCTTCACCGCAAGTCCAAGGGAAGAGAACCTCCACCATTAGTCAAGCCTTCGCCGAACGCACAACCTTCGCCGAACGCACAACCTTCGCCGAACGCACAAGCCTTCGCCGAACGCTCAACCCTCACCGAATGCAGCTAGCCTTCGCCTAACTTTGACAGGCTTTCGCCGAACGTATACACAACCTTCGCCGAACGACAACTGGCCTTCACCGTACGCACACCCCTCACAAAACGTTCGCCGAACACAAGCAAACCTTCGCCAATTATAGGCAATTCTTAGCCCAACGAAAACAATAACATAAACAGTCCACGGCCATACCATGCTGTAAACGCCGGTTCTCGCCCAATCACCGAAGTTGTACTCGGATAGGTGACCGCCTGGGAATACCGGGCGCTGTACACATCAGCACCTCCTTTGTCGAACACGCTGTCCTTGACTCTGTCGCTATGGACTCCTCCGTTCGACCCTTTCAACACCTCCGGCCAACCTTGTGCCTGAAAACCCCAGCATTGTTGTCTTACCATTGCCCACGCAACCATCTCGGCAACAATTATGTAAACGCCTTCCATGAGCACCCCTTTGAAACTTACTGGATTTATGAACTTGCTGCTTGCCAACTTGAGGTGTCTCTACTTTACCATGTCCTGGCTTCCAGTAAATGATATGAATCCAACAAGGTTTCCCAACGTTATATAGGTTGCCCCTTTATAACTCTGTTCTTGCTTCTTTCTCATGTGCTCATCCTTCGGTTACTCCACAAGCACGACCCTTGCCACGCCTCATCAACAGAAACTGATTTAACCTGTCACACCCTTGGACAATGAACTCCGTTCACTCCTCAATCTTCTCGTCTCAGCCACGGGTGTCCCTCATCCTGACACGACTCTGGCATCCGCTGCTGCACACACTGCCACCTGTCCCAGTTCTAGCTGACCAACCCTTAAACCATGTTGGATGTTCTCTACATTCCCACCACTCGTTTCGTCCAAATTGATTCCACGTCTCATGTGTAAGTCATGTTACTTACCACCCTTCTTATCTGCCGCCTTTCTTAACGCAGCCACGCTCAATTGTGCCATGTCTGACTGTTAACACGTATTCAGTATTCCTGACTCGAGATTGTAATAGGAATCGCACTCTAAGCCATTAACATCATTCAGGGTTGACTCGTCTGCTAATTAAAATCATGTCAACTACTCTTGACCACTCTGGGGCTCATCTCGTCAGTGGCCAACCCACGTCTTGAGGGCTGAACCATTACCACATCATCGTTATTGATGATCCACTCTAACTTAATCTCACCACCTCGTCTTCCTATCAAACTACTTCTAGTTGTGCTAACTATTTACCACCTCTGCACATCGTTCACGATGGTTGTCTCCCCTTTTCAACTCTATGTTGTGGCTGTTTCTCCTTCCCGGCTTAGGGCTTTTCATCTGCCGCGACCCTCTACCCATCTCCCGCGCTGGGGTTCCTCGTCGGCCCAAGAAATTTCTGGATCGGTCAACTCAGATGAGAAACAAAAAAGCCCGTGAATGTACGACGCCATCTAATGAAGTTCCCTCTGCCTCAATTCAACCCATTATGAAACCATCCACTATTCCGGCAACTGTCACCTCCTCATCTTCCTACCTGGACCCTTCTACGACTACCATGGAAACGAACACTTCTTCTACTCCTAACCCGTCGTCATTTGGGCTTGACGCAAGTCCCTTTCCTGCCAACCCCCTCTCGAACTATAGTGACTGTAGTTTTTCTCTTCAACGTAACCGCACAGAAACTTGATCTCAATGAAAAGGAAATAAATCGCCTTCGACAAAACTGCGAGCCCATTGCATCTCACTGCGCTAGCCTTGAAACCAAACTTGCTAATGCCCGGAAGCTGATCGACGCTTATAAGCTGAACATACAGAACTTAATGACCAGCAACACGAAAATGCGACGTAAAATTGAACTTTCTGACGCCAGATTCCGACGCCTACCTCCCCTACCCATTTCAACTTCTCGTCAACCCATCGTCAAAATTCACAGATCCGCACTTCCACGTAAGCCTATTCGTCTCACCACTCGTGGCACCCAGACAATAGAAACCACTTCCAAGATGGAATACATCGTCGGGAACACCGCAATTCCAGCTGACGTTCACCTTTACAACCCCATCGACCATCCACCCGTTTTCCCCGAACTCGCTAGACGAGAAGACCACCAACTGGCACAAGAATGGATCCGTGCAAACCAAGCCATGCCTAAGGAGTCCTATGTCGCCCGCCAAGTTTGGCAATGGGACAACGCCACAACCTTCATTCCTGCTATTCGGGAAATGCGTAGGATGTCCCTTACCCAGACTAGAAAACTTCCATGCCTGGATTGCCGCTCCTCTGCCAAGGGCTACGGTTTCACTTTTACTACAAGACCATAAATCACAAATTCTAAATATCAACTACCTTCACAAACTTCAGGCCGGAATGACGTCTCTCATTGACACCACTTGATGACCCTGCGATTCCTCATTCCTCACCACTCCATTCCGTTCGATGTTAATCAACCCTTCAATCAACCACCCTATATAAAAAAAATAAAATAAAAAAAAACAATGCCAAACTTCCCCATTTGTTATCATTCCTCTACCGGTGACATTATTCATCACTCCGTCAGAGGACGACATCTAAGCCGCTGAAGCCGACCCCCTCGGGACTGCCCGTATAATGAACGGCCGAAACGAATCTCTCCAGGATGGTCTGTCAACCTAAACATTCTCCTGACTTTCCGCCAACCAGAAACACGCCACCATCATAAAGCATACGAGACCTTCCGACACACTCTTTTCAAGGACAATCTTCCAGATCCCTGATCACCTTCGACCACCTGAACTTCAAATCTGTCTAGTCCATACCGACTACAACACAACTAAGAGCTCTGATCCGGAAAGGCGGAACCTGATAACCAACCTTTTCATTCCCTCATCAGATTTCTTGAACTTCGCCAAGGTGTCTACACTCCAGGAAGACCTCCCGTTATCGAACCCGCAGCACCGTCCAATCTTTCATCTGCATAATCGTGCACAAGCTAATCCCAACCTCTTACAACAGTAGCATCAACATTCCTCGGGACCACATTATCCGTACTGTTGTCCCCAAAGACATTCCTCGAGGAAATCGACTGCAACCAACATCTGGGCTACTAACCTGCAGTCATCATGTACACAACCACCTACGCTCTGTACAATGGATTAACTCATGAATCAAGTTACTGCCACTTCACACAGCTGCCCTTCCTAAAAAAAAAAATAAAAAAAAATTGCCGAAGTTAACTTTCATGACCGACCTTTCAGATAATATTTTTTTTTTAAGCTTACTTTACACCTACCCCTTCCTCTCTTTTAGATGGAATCAAAACTCTCAAACTTATGTCAGTCGTTGACAATAACCAGTTTCTCCCCGCCCTGCAGTACTTGCCTAAGTTAAACTGCTTGAGATCTTGGGTCTGATGCGTCTCGCACCTCAGCCTATACCAAATCTCTGGGACCCAGCGAACCCCCTTGGGAACCCGCCATGATGGTGCCCGCCACCTGTATTGACGAGGTCAACTGTAAATGCAATTAAATTTACAGGTAGTGTGATATTTTCAGCCGGCAACTAGAAAACCCAATTTTACCTGGGGAGAGGTCAAAATTGTTTTCTATTGCCTAAATAAAATATACACTACCTGTAAATACCCACCCAACCTCCCCTCTGGAGTCACCACATGGCTGACATATCTGGAGGAAAAATAGATGGTTGGCTAACGCCGTAATACCATTTATGGAGGGTCTGCACGTGCTGGCGCATGCGCAGATGGGCGGTTCAGCTGGGCGTATCGAGAGAGTTTTGAATCCTCCAGGGTAACAAGCACTCAGGAACTGAATGCAATTAAATTTACAGGTAGTGTATATTTTCTTTAGGCAATAGAAAACAATTTTGACCTCCCCCCCAGGTAAAATTGGATTTGTTTTTTTTTTAATCAACAATAATGGGTGACAAATATGAATAATGTGCCTAGCTTTGAGGAAATGAAAATACTGCCTAGTCTGCCTAGTCTTTTGTTTGTTTCCTTTAATTTTTTTACAGTTAATACCTTACTAATGTTAATACCTGCAAGAAAATTCCATTTTTAATTAAAAATGTTAACATAATAAATGAATCAATATTAATTCTGTATTCTTTTAAAAACATCGTAGCCGGTGATTGCAAGATGTTCGTTGCTAACTCCAGCAGCCGTATTGCTTGTGAGAGTCCACTTCCGGTTTAGCTTTGGTGAAACAGATCACCCAGATTAGGTTTTTGAATGCTACCGCAAGTAAACAACCACGATCACGGTAGAGTTGAAAGCATGTAAACATTGGAATTTGGAGGCCGCGAAAACGTTTTCCAGCAATAAATCATTAAAGTTAACATCTGTATTTACAATTTAGGTATGTTTTAGGTTTCCAACCACCAAAAATGGTTCGCTATAAACGTTTTTCTGTTCATCGTAAACATATTTTTTTTGGTACAGCCACTGACATGCTCAAGTTATCTATATTTATATTATATGCTTGGGTGGCACTGAGCAAATTCATCATTACGTGTGCGTGTGTGTGTTACTGAAGTTCAAGTGAGAAAGGGAAAAGGTGTGACCAGGGAGGTGGCTCAATCTGACCATGCAGTGGGAGAATGTGGGGGAGGGAGGCGGGAGGATGTGGGGGGGGGGGGTGTCGGCACCATTCCAACCGGTAATTAGGTATATTCGGGAATCGGCTAGACCGGCGTATGTTACAGTTCTTTATGCTAGTTCTTTATAATTTGTTTAAAACTGTCTATCATTAGTTTTTTTTTTACGTTTTTGTCTAAAGTTAATGTTTTATTTGATGCTATTCTTATTTTAAACTTAATTAAGTGTATTTATTGAAAAAAAATCACAAAATCGAAAATAATTCGCCAATCGAATATTTTGATTTGGACGGATTCGATTCGATTTCGACAACGTAATAAAATCGAAATCGAATCGAAATTTTCGATTTTCGCAGTCCTAATGCAAAGTGGCGTATTCCAATCAAAGTGTGCACAATTCTTTGAAATATTGGGGTGTACCACACGTACTACAGGGGGTATCTTGCTTTGTTTTTGTGTTTCTAATGTGTTGATATCATCTGGACATTTAAGCTCTGGGTTTAGATTGACCCTCCTATTGGACAATGCTAATAACTAAAGGTTAATATTTTCGGATAGTAGTGAAAACATTAATTTTATAGATAAAATTAGTTTTTACTTGTCCTTTATTGTCAACCCACCCACTGTCCCTGTTTTCGCTAAACAGATAAGTTCTGCAAATGAATGTGATGGGAAGTGGAGCTGCATGCTGGATGTGAGCATGCGCGCCCCACGGTGGTGAGCTATGGAAACTCATTTAAGTGCAATTTAAGGTCTCTTGATCGTTGGGCATTAATATAACGATAATAACTAAAGGTAAGTATTTTAGGATAAGTAAAAACTAATTTATCTTTAAAATTAACTTTTTTATTAGTTGTTAATTGCTTATTATGTGTGTTTCAGATTCATATAGACATTCCTCGGATGAGCCCGTTAATACCTCTTTTTCAACAAGAAGTCGTCCAAGAGGTAAAAAAAAAAAAGCAGTGAAGGCAGGATTAATTTACCTTTGTTGTATTCATTATTATGAATGATGTAGTAAGATTTGTTATAACTAAATCAACGATTAACACGGAAACAAACAAACCAGCATAAGAAGAAGAAACTCCTTTGCTCTGCTTTGTACTGCATGTCACTAAAAAAAATTATGGATTGTAAGTACAAAAGCAGTATCATACTTGTGCATTCTTTGATGTATCTACACTGTGTGTGGAGAAAAATCCACTCTAATTTGAATTGGTAGAAAAGTTATCTTGAGTTCATATTTTTCACCTGATGCAAGCAAACATCTTCTCTTCCTCCATCGGCCGCATGTAGTCACGTAAATAGGGCAAGCTAGTTGGTTCTTTTTGTGAAAAGAATGAGCTTAAACTTCTACATGTTTATGGGCATAGTGAATGAATGTGACTACGTAATGGTCTTTATTTCATTCCTATAGTGAAATAAAATAGCAAGTAGTAAAGGAGTAAAATAAAAAGGTTTATCTGGTTAGAAAATACTGTAAATCACAGAGCAACGCCCATGTCAACATTCAACAAATTTTGCAGTTTTGCGACCCCCCCCCGCACCGCCTGGCCGTTAATTCGATGTGTCTCTCGCAAATTAATTAATTAATTTATTTATTTATTTCTGTATGTTCCGTACACAAGGTACAATATACAGGATATAAAAAAAACAAAAAGTTGATAAAATACATTGAGGGCAACTACAGCTCAGGGAAAGAGAGTTAGGACAACAGACTATCCTCAGCATCTTGCAGGACTGCCATGCCCTGAACATGGTCGTGAGCACGTTGCCGCAAAATTGCTAGGTCCCTTGGTGTTCTAACTTCGCACCAGCCACCAAGTGACAGTAGTCCTTTTGCAACAGTGCCTCCCAAGCCAAAGCCCCAGCTTTCGGGGCCACTCCGACAAGTCTTCACTAGCTGATTGGTTGAGGCCAGAATCGTTCTCCACAGGGCAGCCTGCTTCATCAGCACTGCAAGGTCGAGCGTGAACATTTTGCCATCATGACAGGCTTGATGGTTGTGACAGTGTCGAGGAAGGTGTTCAACCCGCTTAATCGCACCATGATAAACGACAGCAAGCTCTTTTATGGTTGTTTTCCGGAAGTCCACACATGTTGAAATGCTGTCGAGTCCAGTAGCACGAATCTTAAGAAGCTGGATTTTACATTCATCAGATGCAAAGCTGAAGGTATGTAGCACCATGTTAGCCGACCTACAGAACTCGCTACGAAGCTTTCTCACATGAGCGTCATTAGTTAGGTCGGCTGTAAGTTCTACTCCAAGATAACGAAAGTTCGTCACCCACGATAGTGTATGTTTATTCATTAGTAGGGGGGCTGTCACTTCCTCACCCCTTCTAAAAACCATTATAACAGATTTATTGGGGTTAAAGGTAAGGCCCTTGTCGCATGTTAGGTATACGAGTCTATCCAGCAGAAACTGGAGTGCCCGCCTGCTGGGAGCCAGGAGGACGATGTCGTCGGCGAAGGCAACGAAGTTCACGGCAAAGCCATTCATCCAACAGCCAGTTGACATTTTGGAAATGCTAGAAATTGCTCCATCGAGGACCAGGCAGAAGAGGAAAGGCGATAGGGGACTTCCCTGTCTTACTCCACAAGTGGCCGTAAATGGGTCAGAGAGGTGACCTTCCCAGTTCACCTGGATAGCTTGTCTTTTATAGCGATTGGCAATGAGGTCAGTGATATGCGAAGGAAGCCCTCGCTGACGAAGAGCCTGAAACACTGAATAGTGGACCACCTTGTCGAAAGCTTTAGCTACGTCCACGAAGCAAGTGTACACCCGCGAACCCGCTCTGCGATATCTCCGGATGGTTTCCTTTACAGTGTACACTGCCAGTGAGTTGGAGTGCTTTGTTTTGAACGCGAATTGAGCATCACACGTGGAAGTCATGGCTTTGATGCGACCCAGTATAACAAGGTCCAGGAGTTTAGCAATAGGACTCATTAGTGCGATGCCACGATAATCGCCACTGGTGGTGGGGTCAGCAGTCGTCCTTTTCAGAATCGGTGTTAAAATAATCCTGGTAGCAGGGTCTGGAGAATGAGCATGAGCAAGCGAGGCAGAAAGGATAAGGGCAATAAAACTATGAGCCACAGGGCCAGCGAAGCGAAGATGTTCTGCCTTTAACCCGTGTGGGCCAACGGCCTTATCCCTCTTCATGGTAAGTAGCAGGTGGCTAACCTCACCAGAATTAATTTCCGGAGAGGGCGGGCATTCTGTCCTACGACTGGAATCGGTGGTGCTAGTATCGCTGGCAGTTTTGTCCTGCGGCGTCTCGGTGAAGATATTTTCGAACCTACACTTCCACATGTTACAGAAAGCACTTGGGCCAGATAGCACTTGGGCAATTAATGTGGTTGTGCTGAAAAAAGGGGCCTCGAGCAAACAAAGAATCAGCCACATCTAAAAAATTAGACACATTAGTTCAATTATGATCCAACAAAATTAAAAGTGCAACTGTGGGTGAGTTGCAGGTGAGAAAGTCAAAAGGCTATATGCTATACAGAATTAACTAAGTCGTTCTAAAAGTAGCTAACCTCTAACGTGGTCTTTCAACGTGAAACAGTCTGCCATAGTACACAGACTATTGATGACGTGAAGGTGTGCGCTAATAAGAAAAATTGCAATGAACTACAGCCTGCATCTGCATTGTTTGTCTCATCAGCTTTTCATATTGTGGTTGATTAGAGACTGTACTTGGATATAGAGGTGGCTCCATTCTTATTGCCGAGAACAATCCAAAGCGAGTCTAAGCAAATAGACTTTGCTGTTAATTATTGCGCCATACTCGCTGGTTTTCGGGTGCGGTAAACTAAAGTATGAGTGCTTATTTGTGATATTTTATTATCATTATTTGTCGTGTTGTTATTGAACGAGTGAACAAAGCAAATGATGTTCTGTTTTTTACAGTGGCTGAGTGGCCATGGAGGGATATAACTCCAAAACTCAACTGGTCTGACTCTCGTATTTAAAAAAAAAGTCCATGATAGGAAGGCTCAACGTAACTTATATGGTTCGATATTAGTTCAATCCAAAAAGACCAGCTCTTTAATTTGTCAAGATATACCAGAGCCACTTCATCTTAAACTGTTGAAGTTTATAAAACGCGAGTAAAATAAGTGCTTTGTATTAAGTAGGTCTACATTTGATACTTTCTCTATCTCGATGTAAATCTTACTCGAAAACAAGAGTTTGAGTCAGGAGAAAACTTGCCTTCTTTCATGAATCTTGAGTGATGATACAAATTTGCAAAGGATGAAGGGTGGTGCCGTTAATGGTCTTAACATATCACGCTCAGTTTTGTTTTTATTTTGGTCTGTTTTGCTAGGCCTAATTGACATATTCGACAATGTTGGGCTCTGGACCTATGGGTAAAATTTCCCTCGTTACCTTTTACCAAACCAGTCCTGCTCTTGTCTCCCTGTCTGTCTGTTGATCACTTCCGCAGTTTTTCACCACCCACAGTAGTAAACAACCAAGAAGATACTAAATTAACTTGACAAAACTTACCATCCCTATCTGCAGTCAGTCTCGCAACCCTACGATGTATTCTCGCCTCTGGGCGAGACCAACATACAATGTTCTCCACACACCCCAAACATCAAAACACTGTTACGACCACGACCACCACCCATCCACCCCAACTTGAGATCCAGTGTTGTTTATTGTATTCCATACCTACAGTAGTGTGCTACTACCTACCAACATCAGTTACACGAAACGCATTGTAAAAATGTGAAATGCTGAACACAAAGCAGCCGTTCAGCAATTTGACGTAAATGAAGGGTTAGCTGTTCATTTCGTTAACGCAGGCCACCTACCAGACTACAGTAACACCGAAATCCTCTTCAATGCAAAGAAACTGCGTCGCCATAGAACTACAACCGACGCCCTGCAATCTCACCTAAGGGACTTATAGCCAAATAAAGCCTTCCTCCCCTACCACCCCAAACGATAATCCTTCACTATACTGAACTACCCACAAGCTGGTCCAAGCACAACAGGAGCCATAAAACCATTAAATTTAAACTCACCAAACATCTACTACCAGCCAGGACATCCACGGAAGAAAGACGGGATGTAGTACTTCTTTCGAAGTTCTACAAAAATGTGTAAAATAGTGTAAATAAATTTTTTTTGCCTGATGAAGTTCCAAGAAACAAGGATATGTCAACAAATGCTTCGATGTCTGTTTGACCAGTATGAGTTTAAAATTCGGCCTTAATAAACTGGTTCCTTCCCAACACATCAGGAAAGATTCTCCAGGAAAATAAGGCGTGAGAGGAATTGGGGCTCAGACGACTGTCTTCAGGCAAAAACAGAAAAATCCAATCACTATGTCGCGTTCGATCATTTCCATGATCGCCTGCTTTTTGAATCTGCGGCCAAGCATAGACTCCACCACTTGTCCACTTCTCATGCAGCTTGTCATTAACTCACTATGGAGCAGAAACTGTATTCCAGGATTAGATGGTCCCTGGATATTCATCAGTTCAACCTCCAACAAGATGAGGTACAGATATCTGTATTTGAAATTGTGTGTATACTGTGCTGTGAAGATGATTGCAGAATTTCAAAGTTGCCGAAGCGCCACAACGTTTTTAGATAATGTCTCAAGGCAAGGTGTTGGTCAGGGAAGGAGTGGGTGGCGAAGTGATATAAAATGAAAATTACGTAAAGTTGATATCTTTTAGTTTAAGAAATTATTGAAATATTCCTCTACGCCAGACTTGCTGGTGGCGCTTGCAGCAGTACTTACTAAAATTGTGCAAGTCAATATTCAAAATTTTGGGTTTTCTGTTTCTTTTTCCAGATATTTGAGAAGATCCTGTATATTTGGGCTATTCGGCATCCGGCTAGTGGATACGTTCAAGGAATGAATGATCTTGTTACGCCTTTTTTTGTGGTGTTTTTGCAAGAATTTCTTGATGAAGGTAAGCTCAGTTTTCTTTTTTCCTGGGCAGTTTTAAAAGGAAGGTGTTCTTCACAGGCCTTTCACAAAAAGCAAAAATTGACATAGGCTACCTGAATTGTGGTTTAAATTACTAAAGTAAATCTTTTTGTTAACAGGAACAAATATTGAAAATTTTGAAGTGGCCGAATTACCTTTAGATAAATTACAAATTATTGAAGCGGATAGTTTCTGGTGCATGACGAGGCTCTTGGATGGGATTCAAGACAACTATACGTTTGCTCAGCCAGGGATTCAAACCAAAGTAAAACAACTGAAGGAATTGATTCAAAGGATCAATAGTAAGTTTTACTACACCATAATTGTTTTGTTTACAGTGGAAAGGTGCTGCTACTATGAAGTTTATTATTTTTAGTGTTCAACGATTCCAGGGGAAAAACAATCAGTTTTGTGCTTAAAAAGCTATGGTGAACAGATTGGCCACATGGTTGGCACGACTGTGCCGGATGTCCCAAACTTGGCCCACCTCTTCGAATTTGGAAAGATAATAATGGGCCTAGATCTGCCTTTGTTTATGTTGATTGTGGCATGTAAAAGATCCTATAAAAATCCTAAAAGAAATTACTTTTATCGATCCTTTGATCTTACTATCTGTAGAACTACTTACTTCCCTTCAGTTATGCTTAATGCACTTATTTAATGCTCAAATGGCTTATTTAATGCTCAACTGCCCAAATTAAAAACAATTTTGAAGCTATACATAGCCCTCCACTGGGTGGCATGCTACTGCATTCCCTAACAATGCGTAGAGTGCCGTCTGCCCATCACTATCGCTTGAGCATCCACTTTGTGAGGTCGATGCGGGTCAATGCTGTTTGTGCTCCACAATTTTGAATTGTGTTCGGGTAAAATGTCCTAACACACGTAGGGGTGTATGGGTTTTATATTTTGGGTTCAACTAGATTTTGATTGATTTTGGGGAAGAACACTTTGATTTCAATTATTAATCTATTTCAAAATTCAATTTTGTTCTTTTCGATTTTAAACTATTTTGTTTTTCAATTTGTATCAATAAGGGCTAGTCTTTGAAAAAATTATCAAGTTTCAGTAATTACATTTCTGAAAACTAAGGATCGACCGAGTCCGGATCCGGCACCGGATAATGCGGTATCTGGTGAGATCCGGGTCCGGCAATTATATTGAGCCGGATTCCGGTTGCAACACAACCAAAACACGTCGCCGTAAACACGTTGCATGCATCGGTAAAATAAATCGTAGTAAAATAACTAAGCGATCTACGGGTATAAAAAATTGCAGATGTAATAATTACAGTGTAAATTATTGCACCAAAATATACTTGGGATAATCGTATTAGGTTTTCATAACTAAAAAAAAAAGTTGAAGTTCGACTACGTAAATGCGCTTACGAAAACATTCACCTTCCGTTGCAGTACATGGAAGACCTTGAAATGATCGTCCTCTGGTTATTCTTCCATTACAGCATTGTTTACGGCTTCCGAAATCCTTTTTTTAAGTTTTTAATACCGTAGAAGTTGTTTAAAGTTGTTTTATTTCCTAATCTATATTCGCTATCTTTGTAAGCAATCCGTTTATGGCCGCCATCGCGTTCCCACTCCCAGCCTGCTGTCCGCCAATAGACGCGCACCTGCTATCTCCAATGGCTGTGACCTTGACTCGCTTGCAAATGGCCCCCACCGTGATGAGTGATTACGTGCCATCCAGGGAATCCCAGCTTTCCAACGCGGCCAAGATGGCGGCCGTTTGTTGCGTTGTTGAGTTACGACAGCTTGAACCAAGGGTTATTTACAACAAACAAAAGCAATTTCACGTCAATTTTGATGACACGGCCAACAAAAACATCAATTAAGGTAATTAAAATATGATATTAAACTAAATAAATCCAAAATAGGCGTGCCACAGTACCTAATTCAGTTGGAATTACATCTCTGTTGTATGCAATGGCAGTTTTTCTTTGCAAACGCGACTTTTGAATCGAGGGTGCGTCGGGAGTTTTAGAAACAGTTTTGAAGTGACAATAAATCGTTTTTTGGACGCCAAGGAGTTAAATTCGAAAAGTAAGACGGTTTAATGACGGCATCAAAAACTAGCAAGAAATAATAGCATGATAAACCAATGATAACTTCCATGTTGCAAGAGTCTAGACAGTTTTGTTCATAAAATGAAAAAAAAAAAAATACAGCTCTTTTTTATGTTGGTTTCGTTTTTTTTTTTTTTTTTGCTTTCGGTCTTTGTTATACTGTGCGCAATATAAAACTAAACAAAAGCAATTTAAAAAAAGCTGTAAATAAAAGACCTGTTGTGATTTTGATTTTTTTAATGCAACCAAAATTCAATAATCTTAATCTAAAATAAATGCATGGACTACATACTGGTTTCACAAATATTGCAAAATTTTGCAAATTATTTTTCGAAATGAAGCAGTATGCTAATCAATGAGAAATCCTTCAACTAGAAAAATGTTTTCTGACTGATTAATCTAATGAGTGCTTTGTTTGACTATTTAAAAAAAAAAATTTGCAGAATTTAGCAACATTGCAAAAACAGTTCTGTAGCCTACATGCAATTATACTATACTGGTACTCATAATAGCGAAAGACTTCTACGTGTTTAGTGTAAGAGAATAATATGAAACAAAGCTAAAATTAACACCATAGCTGCAACTTATAAGGGGGAAAAATAAACGGCTCTTTTTCGTTTGTTGTGTGTGTATTACCCGGTATCCGGTACCGGCCTGGCTCCAGAACCTGGATCCGGAACAGATCCGGCACTGATATCAAATTATCCGGAACCAACCCGGATCCAGCAAAACGGTATCCGGTCGATCCCTACTGAAAACTAATGTTACTTCAATAGTTGGCGAACAAAATTTTCAATTTTGTGTTCATTTACTGCACAAAACTAATCTTTGGTATTAACACAAAGTTAGAAAGCAAGCTTCCACCTTCCCCCACCCCCCTTTTGAATAGCACCATCCTTAGATTATATTTATTCAAATTAACTTCATATATTGTGGAAGTTTGGCCAATTATTGCCCCTTAGTTGATTGTTAAACTTATACTGGAATCTAAACAAAATCTTACTATTGTAATTTTAAGGCAATGGCTACACTATTTTACCAGTGATTAACAGGGTACCGTACATACCGTAAATCTCCTAATAAACGCCCTGGCATTGCTAACGCCCACCCCCCAAAAATACCCTAAGGTCAGAAATCGTGTAGTAGCCTTATTAACGCCCGCCCCAACCCAATCTTTTTTTTTAGTGAATCGTAAAAATTAACCAAAAGTTTACCGAAATCAACGTTTTATCCCTTTAAATCTTAGTTGTTTTCGCAGCAAAATAACGAAAATATTCATAAATTTAACGATAATCAACATTTAATCCAACACGATTCAAGGGAGCCTTTGTAATCACGGAAAAGTCAGCAATATTAGGCCTACGCGATCGATCATTAACGTCAGTAATGTGGCTTCAGTCTAGTAAAAACGCTTTACCTTTTTCTCATTTATTTTCATATTTAGTTCATTAGATCATCCTCCTTCCAATATCTAACATAAGTTCAAACTACTGTAATATTTAACCAACACCAACCTTCAAAATAGACGACCTGATTCACCATGGGGAAAGGCAGGTGTTGACGCATTTATCACCATTGGGTGATATATCGTCATCCAAAACAGAAGTTCCGGTGGAAGTAGACGCGTAGGTCTGGACCCGAGGAGCCTCAGTAGTGGACGCCGAGGTTCCACGTGTGCAGACTCTGGACACGCTTGAAACCAGTTCATCGCGTCCTTAATGACGTAACTCTTGCTTGGCGTTTTCCGGTCGTGAATCGTGCGTCTGTTTTAAAGGTTGGTGTCGTTAGAAATTAATTTTAATAGCTTTGAATTGGGTTAGATATTGGAAGAGGGACGATCTAATAAACAAAATTTGAGAATATACGAGGAAACGGTATAGCGTTTTCGTTAGACTTAAGCCATATTACGCACATCAATGATCTAACGTGTAAGGCTAATATTGCCAACTTTTCCGTGATTACAAAAGCTCCCGTGAATCATGTTGGATTAAATGTTGATTTCGTTAAATTTATGAATATTTTCATTAATTTTGCTGAGAACCAAGATTTAAATGGATAAAACATTGATTTCGCTAAACGTTTTAGTAAATTTTACGATTCACTAAAAAAAAGATCGTGTTAATGCTAGATTGAACCCAGATCACGCATGTGAATAATCAACTTACCATGATCGATTTAGGCTTAAACGGCCGCCCCAATAAATACCGTTAAGGTCAGAAATCTTGTTTTAGCTTGAACGCCCCCTCCGCTTTTTTATCGAATTAATTTTAGCCGCCCGTGGGCTTTTAATATGCGATTTACGGTAGTTGCCACATAAAACGAAGTCTTTAGCCTACAAATGTTGATTAAAGTTAATGTTTTACTTGATTCTAATTTCTATGTTATACTTTTATTTAAGTGTTTTTATTGAAAACATTTCACAAAATCGAAATAATACAACTTTTTACTCCAAGGGGATCTCGTTAATCGAATATTGCAATTTTGATTTGGACGGATTCGATTCGATTTCGACAACGTAATGAAATCGAAAGTTTTGATTTTCGCACAGTCGTAAACAAAGGCCTAACATTTTGTGAATTCGCATTGCTAACTCTGGCCTCTTGTGGGTGATTTGTGAAGTTTTGTTAAATTCTAGTTTGGTTCATCTTGATCACTCTCTGGTCGTAGTTGGTTTTAACTAATAGTTGAACAACGTGGCAGTATCCAAGTGTGCCTTTCTTTGTTATCGGTGTAGCTCTTCCGAACGTTCGTTATCTGCCTGTTATAGTTTGTGGACAAGTGTATAATTTAATGTTTGAAAGAAAAGGATTAGCTGGGGCAGATTTTTACTATTGGAAAATCGGGGATATAGCAAATGAAATGATGCCCATTCGACTAAGCCTACTCTAAGGGTAACTTCGATGGCTGTATGCTCGTTAGCACTGCTACTTTCGAGCCACATTGTTAGGCTCCATTTGCATTAAACTCCATGGTAACTCACCGTTTGAAAGGTTGGGGGCTGGTTTCATCACATGCTTGCTTAGGAAAGTATGGCTTCACAAATTTGTACTCTCAAATAATCGATTTGCGAAATTGTAAACTAGAGGTTCCGACGAGCGTGTTCGCTGCAAGATGGCAGCTTTGTCACTTGTAGTTCCGTGGCTGGAAGTGGCAAGTGCTTCGATGAGTGGGTAATTGATCGTTTCCTAACTATGGCCATGGCACCGGGATAGTCAGACGTGTGATTCTTCCGCCTTTCAGCTGATTTCCGCCTTTTAAAGTTTTAAAAATCAAACTGAAAAACATTAAAACAACTATAAATGTTACAAATCTGGGAATTTGATTCCCTTTCCGCTTTTTCTATTCAGAATGAGTCTCATCCATAATCCTTTGGTGCATGATTGTTTTCATATACACTTCAGAATCTGCTTCTTGCATTAGTGAAACAAAGAAATCATCCCTCTGAAAATATGTGTAACGGGTTGGCCTTGGACGTGTCTCAATCCCGTACTGTGCACAGCGACCTTGTTCTTCCTCGTCTTGTTTCTCCATCTTGACTGTCATAAAGTCAAAGTGAAGTCTTGACACAGGTGTTAGCTCGTCGCCATGACCCACATTCGTGCAACATGGTGCATGATACGGAATGCATGGATCGCCAGTTCTGGACGTTTAGATGTGGGGACTAAGCGGCAATGCCGTACCTGGTCGACTATGGCGGTCATCAGGGCTTAGCGGTGTGAATGTGATGAAAGCAATTACCTGCGGGTAGCTAAGGTAGCTGTTATCTACCCAGTCGTGCCATGGCTAAATACCTATGATTATAGGTATATTAGATAGTTTACACAATGAAATATTTTGGATTTGGACGCCGTTTTACACATTTACAGTGGTCCGTGAGAGTGCTGAGTGATTGGGTTTTACAAACCAAGACCATTTAAAAAAGATGTGTATCAGATGAGTTTACTGTACCTTGTATTTAAAAATTGGAGTTCCCGCGTTTGCATGTTTGTACCAATCTTTATATATAGCCAGTTCCCCTTTTTTCATGTAAATTGTTTACAAAAAATGGGGTTACTTAACATTTAACAAACATTTAACATTTTAACAAATAGTCATTATCTTTTACAAATATTTAATTTTAATTACAAATGTTATCTTAACGTTAAATTTAAATAGTACCTTCTTAAAGAAAATTTAGTCCTAAATATTAATTGTAACTTAGGCCACTTAAAAAAAAAAAGTTGGTTCTTGGGCATTTTTCTCAGGAGATTCGTGCGGGTGGACGGAATTTTATTTTTTTATTTTTCGTCCTTTTTTTTCCGTACATTTTGGGGAATTATTTTTAAAAACATCGTTAATTTTCATACTGTGAAACGCCATAATGTCAACAAAACTCGGAAAAATTCCGGAAAAAAATTTACTGCATACTTTCACAATCAAGACAACAGCTTCTTCAGCTTCTTCATCCAGCGAATTTTCGATAGCTTGAGCTGCTATCTTCTTCGGGCCTCAAGGATATAGCTCGGACTTTTTACATTTTCCACTCCAGTTCAACGAACTATCGCATTTGAATTTGGCTGGCAACGTTTGCGGTAAATTTTTCCGGAATTTTTCCGGGGAATTATTTTTTATTTTGGGTAAAATAAAGAACACTGCCTCGTAATTCTGCTTACCACATGTCCATAAAATTACTTAATGACAAGAACGGTAATTTTATATTTTCATTTCTTACTTTCTATTTTTGCCGTATGTCGTTTCTTTTTATTTCCCGTCAAAAAATCGGTGCGGGACGGCCTGAGAACTAACTTTTCTTTTTTTAATGGGGTTTTAATCTGATCAACTATTTAAAAGTTAGTCAAAAACCTGTAGTCATGTGCCGTCTTAAATTTTCACAATTTGAGAAAAGGGCTTTTCTTAAAGCAAATTAAATTATTGAATTTTATTCAAAACTGGTTTCTGTTAACTTAAATACAATAAATGATTTAAAAGTTGCAAGTAAAAAAAAAAAACCGGTTTTTGGATGCTGTTCTGGTTTTTGCCTTAATACCATGCATGTACATCGTTAGGCATAAGTTTAAAGAATATTCTTGCAAAATTTTGCTTCAATTGATCCATGCAATGCAAAACTCTTCGAGTTAAAATTGGTTGTAATTATTTATTCGCGGGCATGGCGATAACGTTCCTTTTACCTCGTTCTCCTCAGATGTGCTTTCGTCACAAAACCATGAATATGTCATGCCGCATCATTTCAAAGAAAAGAATAAACCCACCAAATTTCATTCGAATTGTATCATGCGTTTGTGGCCGCGATTGCAGCAAACACAAACTGACAAAGCAAAATAAGAAATCTTAGCTTTAAAACAAGCTCTCACGGCCAGATCAAAAATAAATCTGATCTAAATCAAAACTAAGGCCTTGCAATCTTTTTAAACACCAACTGCAATGACTCTACCAACTTTTCAAGTACCTTGGCCCTGGCAACACAAAGCAGGTCAAAATACCGTTGATCAGCTTATTTAATTGAGCCAAGTTGCTCTAAATACCGAGCTTTGCCGATAGAGCAGCTTTAGTGGGACTGAATGGCGGCAATCTTCTATTGTTTTTTTCTGGGGGTAAGCTGCATTGAATCAGGCTGAGACATTTGGTAAGGTTAGTGTAAATCTGCCAAACGTCTTCTGCATGCTTCTACGTGACTTCCTCCCAACACAATATAAAACGGCTGTATCGTTGCAGTGAAGCTGCTCTGTTACAGGGCTCGAAATGAGCGGTATCGCATCGCAATTTCCACCACAAATTTAAACTTTAGCGATGTAAAATTAAATAATGTATCGCAGTTTAGCGATGCAACTGTATTAAGTGAGACAACATAACAGCGTAGTCATGATCGTGTTGGCTGACACGGAGATGCTAATCCCTTCTAATTTATGGGCAGGCAAAGCGTCGGACATGCATTCTAGGAAATCATTGGTCCTACCATCAACTTCGGTATTTAGTTGGTGGCGCTTTCGTTTCAGACATTGGTCAGAAGTCTTAACGTGCATCGGATGCCATAGTCTTGACCAAGCATCTGTGTGTGTAGCAAAGTTAAAGTGAAACAAAAATGGCTATTGTTTCAAATAAAGCAAACTTTTAGTATTCTTTTTTACTAAATAAATTATTGAGATAGCTCTATTGGGTGTGAGAGCTCAAGCGACCGACGGCCTTACCTGGCCAATACAAGTATCGGCCAGGTAAGGCCGTCGGTCGCTTGAGCTCTCACACCCAATAGAGCTATCTCATTCGGCTGCGTGTCGAAATCGATGGCTACCATCTGTCGGCATTAATTTCTTGCGCGTTCCAGCAAAACAATGGCGGCCCCGTCTCGTGTTTTGGTGTTGCAGTAATTATATTGTTGTATCGGACGTACGTAACGTATTCTTACCGCAATTCTTGTGTTTAGTTATTGTTTACGTGGTCCAAAAGTATCGCGTGCATATCAAAATGGATGTAATTGCCCTTTAAAAATTGCTAATCATTTTTTCGTGACTGCTACATATATATGTATTTTGTATCGCATTTCCGCTATGCAATTTTTCTAAGACAATTCAAGCCCTGCTGTTAAGCTCTGCTTGCTGAGTCTTGGCTTGGTTGCTTGGGCTCAGTAAGGCCTTACTTAACAGTTAAACACCAGTTTGCGTAATTTCCCCGACTATACTGTTAATTCTGGGGATTTGTTTTATGAAGTATTTTAATACTTTGTTTCTTTTTATTTACTCTGTGAATAGCTCCACTTCATGACCATCTGGTACAGCACAACATTGAGTACCTGCAGTTTTCCTTTCGTTGGATGAATAACCTTTTAATGAGAGAGCTTCCTCTTAGGTGTACTATTAGACTTTGGGACACGTATCAGGTAGGGGATTATTTGTGTACTGCATAAAAAAATAAAAATGTGAAAAAGGTCTGGAGGAGTGGTGGATAGACTGGAAAAGTCATGGATTTTTCATAGCTGTTTTAAGATATCAGGGGGGGGGGGGGGTCATGAGTTTTTGGAACGATTTTGCTATAGTGTTTTCTTTACTCATGTCAATTGTGTAGGAGTTAACCATTTCACTCATTTCCACACCCCCTTCCCCCACACCATTCTGGGGCAGGGTGGTTGTTTAAACTCTGTGGTGTTTCCTTTACACGAAGTCACCAGTAAACTTTCTGGCTCTTGTAGCAGCAGGGAATTTGATTCAATGCATGATAAATTGCTATTTAGCAAACTGTTTAATAGCCTGCATCAACTGCATCATAAGCGTTTTATAGGCCTATGTGGGGGTTTTCTGCCAGTAGTAGGCTACTGGTGCTGGAATAAATGCTTTTAAAATACCCAAATAAATCATTTGATTCATTTACCCTTGAAACTGTTTAGTTCTTGTTTAACTAACATAAGATTTAAATTCGTTTATTTAATTGCATGTTGGGACTAATTTACCGGCATCCCAGTCTGTCAAAATATAGATGGTTGCATCCGACCAATTTGTGGTCTCCTCGTATGGCAGTTTTAGTTGTATGAAATAAATATGCTTTTCCTGTAAAAATGCATGCCATTTTATTTCATGTTTTGCCAAGCTGTATGTTGTAATTATCACTGAAGCTTTGCATGAAAAATACCACAGCTTCAACCTTGCGAATTTTCAACAACCTTTACTGGTTGTCTTCGTCAGGCAGTTAAGCCACCGGCACCCAAACTCACAATCCTTCCAAACCAAACGAACTTCCAAAATTGTCAAAACTCCCTCCTCTTCACATCACAGTAGACCTTGAGTCAGCATTCCAGGCTGGTGTTGGCACTGCTCAGAGTCGAGTCGATGTTTCTTCATCTGTTTCTTCCTCCGTAGTTCGTGGTGCGGGGAGGAATTTCTTCCAGCTTGCTTCCAGTCTAGTTTTGAATTGAGGTGTCACCATGTTACAAAGCTGGTTCTTGTGTGTTCAGTAGTTTTATTGACATGCCTCTAAACTGCTGAGTGGCCATTGATTCTAAAGCACGGAGGTGTGCCCCCTTGCTGGAATCCGACTTGAGCAAGATTTTAGTCTGCTCCCAGTCAATCTGCTGTTTAAATTTCTTGCAATGCATGGCCACTGCATTACTTTTGTCTTCTTCAAGGGTGGCTTTCCAGTACTCCTTAACTCGAATGCAAATCCGACATTTTGTCTCTCCAATGTACCCAATTGGGCACCCCCTGCATGGGATCCCTGGTGGTATTGGGTAGTCTTTCAACATCGAAGTCTGCGTCTTCTTCCACCCTTCCTCTCGTGCTTTCCTGTTTTGGTTGCCGATCTTCATCTTCATTCATCTCTCGGGCTCTTACCGTCCTCGACCTGGTTTGGTACTGGTGTTGGTGGTGTGTTCTCGCATCTTCCGCCTCTTCCTGCTTACCAGTGTTATTGGACCCAAGTTCGCCAGTGGTGGAGTTTGGCTTTTCCTTTTCTTCTTGCTTTAAAATCTTACTTCCAAGCAGTTTTCTGATGTTTTTGGGATTGCGGAAATAACAGGTTATCCCTACTTTGGCCAGGGCTTTTTTAACCCTTTCTCCTCCCTTTGGAAAATAGTCACAACCTCAACCGGACTCTCATTGGGTGGGTCTTTTGGCTTCATTTGTCGTAAGGGGTCTTTCCAGGTCTTGGCTTTCTGAATAGCTTCATTCACGGCTCTAGCAGGGTACTCAAGGGCTAAAAACTTTTCTTTCGCTCTTTCAAACCACCCACTGCCTTCCGTCACTTTCATCAGTCGGCTCCGGATCCTCCTCATTTCTCCATTCATGATCGCCAACAACTGGGATTTGGGGTGCCCCGATGAAAACTCAATTCCCCGGTCCGTTTGAGTTGGTTTTACTTACGGTTCCCAACATAGCTTGCCCTTCTTCCCTCTGCTTACCACCGTGTCAAGGAAGGGAAGCCTACCACTCTCTTCTTCACCGATGTAAAGCCAAGATCATCAGTCCAAGAGTTGAGTGTCTTCTCAACTTCTTCTAACTCCTCCTCCTTCCCGGCAGTGAAGGTGTCGTCCACAAATCTTGCCCAGATCTTGATGGATGGATGCTTGCGAACAACTTCTTCGTCGAGGCCTTGAAGGACAATCTCCGTAATCCTAGGTGATGAGGAATACCCCATTGGGGTGCCGGAAACTTGCCAGTAGGTGGCCCCTTGGAACTGGACATATATGTTTGCAAGCAATGCCTTTAGTAGTCGCCGGTCAAGCTGGACTTCATTCTCCTTGATCTTTTGTCGCCTCACAAAGAATGGTTGACGTCGTTTTTATCTAGGTTTCCACCGTGCTTGTAGATAAAAACGACGTCAACCATTCTTTTGAGGATGTTAAACAACGATTTGAAAACCGAACGGAAAGCGGCACAGAAAACGAATCCGAAACCGTAAGTACCAGGTGTGAGCAGGAGAAGCCAACCGTCAGTGGAGCTAGGAGCACTGCGGGAAAGCCGACCGAGGAAGGAAGGGGCAGCAACGTGAGCAGCTTTACGGGAAGTAGGAACGCCAGTCCCCAGGAAGAAATGGAAAAGAACCAGCATGGAATTCAGCTTAAACCAAATCCCTTCGTTGTTAACTTGTCAAAAAGAAACCTGGATCCTGAAGAGATCAAAGTTCTACAACGTGATCAGAAATTTATTCCTGAATGGCAAGACCCAAAGCCAGATCGGATGGCGAATTTTGTAGCCGATGTGCAAGTTTTGATTGGGAAGTACCAAATGGACCACAACGTTGTGTGTGACCTGCAAAAAAGTGTGATGGGATTGGATAAGCGTAGGGAAGAGTGTAACGTTTCGAAGCAACAAATGCAGGCACTTAATAGGCCTAAAAAAGACAAGTCCATTTTTGTCACGTGGGCGGATAAATCTAACCTAACTGTAGTTTTAGACCGTGATGAGTACATCCAAAGGCTGGAAGAAGGGCTACAAGACCGCAAAATGTACCACCAGTTAGAATTTGACCTTGGGCACACGCTCCATTCATGCTTCGAAGGACACCTAAAGAAGCTGGTTAAAGAAAAACTGCTCACTGAGGATGTTGCGAAGCACCTTCGTCCATGTGCTGAAGCAAAATTACCTAGTGTGTTTGGCCAAGCCAAAATACACAAGCCAGGGAATCCGATTCGTGTGATTACATCAGCTGTGGGGGCCCAGCCCAACCTATCGGCAGGTTCCTTGCGCCGAGGCTGCAGAAGTATGTCTGGGGTCAACATGGGCTGCGGGGGACACTACCAATTTTCTCAGGAGGCTGGAAGGGGTGAAGTTGGAAGAGGAGGATGTCCTTCGATCATTCGACATTACGGCCTTGTTACCGAGCCTCTCACACTGCCTCATCATGGAACAATTTGATGAGGCAGCTCGGCGACAAAAGATCACGGAGAAGGAAGTCCAGCTTGACAGGCGACTACTAAAAGCATTGCTTGCAAACATCTATGTCCAGTTCCAAGGGGTCACTTACTGGCAAGTTTCCGGCACCCCAATGGGGTATTCCTCATCACCTAGGATTGCGGAGATTGTCCTTCAAGGCCTCGACGAAGAAGTTGTTCGCAACAATCTATCCATCAAGATCTGGGCAAGATTTGTGGACGACACCGTTACTGCCGGGAAGGAGGAGGAGTTAGAAGAAGTTCAGAAGACACTCAACTCTTGGACTGATGATCTTGGCTTTACATCGCAAAAATAAGAGAGTGGTAGGCTCCCCTTCCTTGACACGGTGGTAAGCAGAGGGAAGAAGGGCAAGCTATGTTGGGAACCGTACGTAAAACCAACTCAAACGGACCGGGGAATTGAGTTTTCATCGGGGCACCCCAAATCTCGGTTGTTGGCGATCATGAATGGAGAAATGAGGATCCGGAGCCGACTGATGAAAGTTACTGAAGGCGGTGGGTGGTTTGAAAGAGTGAAAGAAAAGTTTTTAGCCCTTGGGTACCCTGCTAGAGCCGTGAATGAAACTATTCAGAAAGCCAAGACCTGGAAATTCCCCTTGAGAGAGTCTGGTTGAGGTTGTTACTTATTTTCTTAAGGGAGGAGAAAGGGTTAAAAAAGCCCTGGCCAAAGTAGGGAAAAACCTGTTATTTCCGCAATCCCCAAAACATCAGAAAACTGCTTGGAAGTAAGATTTTAAAGCAAGAAGAAAAGGAATAGCCGAACTCCACCACTGGCGAACTTGGGGTCAATAACATTGGTGAGCAGGAAGAGGCGGAAGATGCGAGAACACACCACCAACACCAGTACCAAACCAGGTCGAGGACGGTAAGAGCCCGAGAGATAAATGAAGATGAAGATCGGCAACCAAAACAGGAAAGCACGTGAGGAAGGGTGGAAGAAGACGCAGACTTCGATATTGAAAGACTACCCAATACCACCAGGTAGTCTATTGGATCCCATGCAGGGGGTGCCCAAGTGGGTACATTGGAGAGACAAAACGTCGGATTTGCGTTAGAGTTAAGGAGCACTGGAAAGCCACCCTTGAAGAAGATAAAAGTAATGCAGTGGCCATGCATTGCAAGAAATTTAAACAGCAGATTGACTGGGAGCAGACTAAAATCTTGCTCAAGTCGGATTCCAGCAAGGGGGCACACCTCCGTGCTTTTGAATCAATGGCCATTCAGAAGTGTAGAGGCATGTCAATAAAACTACTGAACATACAAGAACCAGCTTATAAAACAATTTGTATCATGGTGACACCTCAATTCAAAACTAGACTGGAAGCAAGCTGGAAGAAATTCCTCCCTGCACCACCAACTACGGATGAAGAAACGATGAAGAAACATAGACTCTGAGCAGTTATTACACCAGCCTGGAATGCTGACTCAAGGTCTACTGTGATGTGAAGAGGAGGGAGTTTTGACAATTTTGGAAGTTCGTTTGGTTTGGAAGGATTGTGAGTGTGGGTGCCGGTGGCTTAACTGCCTGACGAAGACAACCAGTAAAGGTTGTCGAAAATTCGCAAGTTTCGAGGGGAAAACCTTTGAAGATCTTTGAGTTTTGGTTTTGCATGATCGAACTGTGAGTATAAGTCGTGAACTTGAACCAAAGTAGAAATGCTGAGTCGACCGATTTTTCGGTGTTCAAAACCACAGCTTGTCTCCATTTGCTGTATCCAAAATGTGTTTGCAAAAATTTACAACCAAAGATGTTCCTTTGTACTTTTTTTTTTACTTGCTATTGTTTCAAGCTTTTTTTTGGTGCGTCACATGTATAAATCGACGGAACCGTCACTGTAAACCATTTAGTCAAAGTTAAAAATTTGTAGCGAAATCCGCGTGTTAACGATTGTTGAGTAATGGCCGCCATTTCTTAAGTTAGGAAAATTCAATTCTTCATAACTTTCGTTAAACTTGATTGTCACTTAGATCAGCTAGAGGCGTGGAAACCCATGCCTAGAACGTAGTCGCGTCCGAGAAGGCTAGGCCGTGGAGGCATCGACGATGTGTAATGGTGTCTACTGCTAGACACAGCTAACTAAACTTAGTGCTATGAAAACTTTAAATTAATTTATTTAATTGTAAAGTAAATAGTTTTCTCCATAACTTAGAATGGAGTCCCTCTTTTAAAAGTAATTTTGCCAAGAGGGGAGTAGTTTTGTGGGTTGTGTTAAAATCTTGCTGCTATGATAGGTATTTAGTGAATAGTGAGAACACCACAATTTAAGGTTAGGGATCCTTAAAACCCAAGCTATTTTACTTAATTTGTCTCAAGTTACAAATGGATAAGTAGTAGCAATTTTTCCTTAAACCTTCGTGTGATTTAGTAAATGTTTATTTCAAACACTGCAGTTGAATGTTGTTCTTTAACCTAGAGGTTTTTAAATCGTTTTGATTCTTGTTACTAAGTTTTATTAACGAAAAATCTCGTTAATGCCTACCCAAATCTTCAATCATGGCTCCTTTAAATAATTATTTCGGAAAAATGCTGGCTTTACTTGATTGGTATTTTTACTGAACTTTAAAGTTTGCTACTCACATGTTGTGTAACCATTCTGTCATATTTTGCCTTAAATAAAAGCAAATGTTTGTTGACTTGTGTTGGTATGCTTCTAAACCAGGCATGGGCAACCCTGACCGACCCTCTAGTCCGGCCCGCCACGGCCTAAAAAAAATGTTCTAACCAGCCCGCATTGTGTCACCCAGACTTAAAATATGTAGTATGCAGGTCCTGAGTCTTACACGAAACCCCATGTAAAATAAGACTCTTCCATTCACAAACGATCGAATTAGAGGACTAAAACTAAACTAAACTTACATATACATTTGTACATTTGGTAGGCTATAGTATGACTTCAGGACCTAATTTAGTTCAAAAAAGTACTATAATTCCTGCGTTATAGTCACCATTTAAGGTCTTGGCTCTTTTTTCCATTACTTATACATAGGCTTAAAAGGTCCCATCTCTGTTCTAAACCATAAGTTAATTGGGTTGTAGTGGGTAGCGGCGATTTAACAATCGCTGGTTGCAGCCAAAGTAGTGAGGCATCCTGTTTGCCACAAAGGTTTTATGAAATTATGATAGACCCCCTAGACAGGTTATGGGTAGCTCTGTAATACAATATGGCCAGTGATGTATTAGATTTGGCTACAAGAAATCGGATAGTAGCCTGAGTAGTCAAACCAAACTTTTTTATTACGTCAGGGGTAAGGTTATCTTTTGGACCCTTTTGTGGTGGTGGTGGTGGTGGTGGTGAGGGAGGAAGGAAGGGAGGATTAAGAGTTTTTTAGGGTATTGAAGAAGGACATCATTAAAATTAAAGCCAGATTATTTTCAATTGCTCCTCTCCCTACTTGTCCAGGCTGTACATAATGACCAATTGAGTCTTTTGCAAGAAAAAAGAATGTTAAAACATGGCAGTATTTTTTATGCCTTTTTTAAATTGGTCTCCCGTAAACTCTTTTTTGCTAGCTTTTAGTTCCATTTCCATTATGCTTTATTAGCCGATTACTAAAGTGTGTAATTTTGTTCACTGCAGGCTGAACCAGATGGCTTTGCCACATTTCATCTTTACGTTTGTGCGGCTTTCTTGAACTATTGGTCCAAACATCTTTTGCACGAATCTGAATTTCAGGTGTGTTTATTTTTAATATGTGTTGTTTAATGATGTACTAAAACAATTTGATAACCGTAGGAAAAATGGATGCAAAGTTTGCCTCCCCAGAGGTAAAGAAAAAAAACATCTTCTATAAATATAATTAATATAATCACTGGCTATTCGTTGGGGTAACTACTTGTCCCCCTCTCCCCGTTTCTTTTCTGCCTCGTATTGGATGAAGCTGTTAAAGAGCTAGACGGCTTGCCTACCGGCTCTTGGGTCAACGGAATTGGTCTGAACATTATTGCGTACGCTGATGATATTGTACTTTTGGCATCCAGTAAGCGTACTCGTTAGTTCCTTCTGGACAGGCTGTGCTATAGGGTGGAGATGAAAGGCCTGTCATTCAACGTCCTTAAATCGGTCGGAGTTATTTTTGGGGGTGACTCGGAGATTGTTGAACCAGTACATCTGAATGGAACAAAACTCACTTGGGTCACGTCGGTAAAATATCTAGGTGTAGAACTGAGTAGAGATATGTCGGATGATATACATGTGCGAAAAGTCCGGTCAGAGGTGTGCAAGAAGAGCAATGCCATCGTGCACACATTTGCCTCCTCTCCTGAGGAGGTGAAAGTGCATCTGTTTTGCATACACAGTCTGGACGCATCCACCACTTCGCGTCCACTACTGGGGTTCCTCTGGTCCAGACCTAGGCGTCCATTTCCGCCGGAACTTCCGTCTTGGACGACAATATATAACTATGGTGATAAATGTCAACACACGCATTTCCCAGTGGTGAATCGCGTGTCTGATTTGAAGGTTTGTGATGGTTAAAAATTAGTTTAAACTTTGAATTATGTTAGATTTTGAAAGGACGACGATCTAATACACTAAATTTGTGAATAAATGAGAATAAAACCAGTGTGTTAATGCTAGATTGAACCCAGATCACGCACGTGAATAATCAACTTTTCCACGATGGATTTTGGCCTAAACGACCACCCAAAAACATACGTTCAGGTCAGAAATCTTGTAGTAGTTTTGTTAACGCTCCCTCCACTTTTTTATCGAATTAAAAATTTAATAGCCGGCCATGGGCGTTTAATAGGCGATTTATGGTACTATAAATTATGTACAAGCAAAAAAGTGTAGTGAATACAAAACACCATTGCTGTAGCATACAGCTCTTGAGGTTACATTGTTGTTTCCATACCCCCCCCCCCCAAAAAAAAAAAAACACTGCTGGGTGGGGGGCAGTGTTGAACCCCATGCGAGCCCGTGTCAAAGAGTGCATCCGGATAGCTTGCACTCCCTGACACGCAATAAAAAGAGTTGTCACATACCTTAGTGTACCGTGGGCACCCAAGTGATTCATCTTTCCTTCTCTAGCATCCGACATGTGCTGGCGCCTTTCACTTTTCCCGATACAAGCTTGACTTTCGCTATTGTGCTGCTACCTGTCGTCGCCAACAAGTTATCTCCTGCCGGCCTGTCGGGATTTTCTTCAACCTGTCAACTTTCGGCACCAGACCTGTCGCCTTTTGTTTCTAACGTCCCATGGAACAGTACCATCTCATCTACTACTGCATCTTCAGCAGCTGCTGGCTCATTACTAGACTTTTTTGCCTGTCGCTCCGGCCTTTCCATGCAACAGCACCATTCATCGACCATTGTGCAGTTGCTGTTGCATCATCACCAGACCTTTCGTCTGTCGCTACCCGCACTCCACACGACCATTGCGTCTTCATCAACTGCTAATTTGTCATTGGACCCCTTGCCTTTCGTTTCTTCTTTCTTTTATGACAGTGACATTTCCTCAACTGGATGCCCCGCCTTGGACAACAGCGCTGTATCTTCTACTTTGAGCAGCTTGACCTTTCGGGCTCAAGATGCGACAGTAAGCCACCTTATGCCCCGCACGCCACCTCTGTAGACCTTTCGTCTAGTTTCATGCCTCCAGCTTCAAGTCTCAAACCCAAAGACAGGGTTTCGAACATTCCACAGGATTCCCATTGGCCGGGGCCTCTCCATTGCGTGCAGGCTTCAGCGCCTCCTGGCCTTCCATTCTCCAAGGAACGGGTTCAAACTTCAAGACCTATTCGACACAGTTTTCCCCACTTAACTTGTCATCACTCTTCGCTTTCACCCTTTCGGTTTCATTCCAGCACTACGACTTGGACTGAGTCCTCTTCAACGACAGCAGCTCCGTCTAGACTCAGGTTTCCTGGCGTTTGATGTCACCTGCAAGAAAGTGCTCCCTGTCCATCTCTTTCGCCCTCCCCCCTCCTTTACCCCCAGGTACCTTTGCCCTGGACGACTGATGAGCTTCAGACTTTCACCACTGATTCCAACAGTTCCCGACTGCCTTCTTCTGTCTCTCTGGGTGCTCCGGATTGCTCTCTCCGGATTGCTCTCTCTCCGTGTGCTCCGACTGTTCTGGTTCACCTAGTCATCCTTCTGCTCCGAGTGTGGGCACCCTTGAGGACATCTCGCCATCTTCTGATGCTGCATTACGCTTTTCAAATCTGACATCTTCGTTTCCATTGTGTCATGTTTCATTCCCTCGCATCTGCGGCATCCCTCTTCTTCCCCAATCTCCTGACGCACTTTGTCCAGGCTGTTGATTTTTTTCTAGCTTGCGGCTGTCTTTCTGGCATCGACAGCCGTCTTCTCCCACCACAGGAGCTGCCGATTGCGTCTCCCAGGTGCCTCACTAATCACCCAACGACTATTAGCACAGTTCTCTACACACGTGTCTCTTCGTGAAGGACACGAATACGCCGCTTTCACAGCGTTTCCTGGTGGTAATACATATGTAACGTCTCAGATTGGTCCCGGTATGTCACTTCGATCAGCGCCGGGCTCGCTCGGCCCAGACCGCCTCGTTCGACTCCTGCCAGTCTATTGATTCTGTTATTCTACGCTGACTGGCTCTCTTGCTGGGCCCTGGACCTCCACTGCCATCTACCGACAGCTCTTTCAAGCCATTCCTTCCCACAATTCCTTGCTCAGTGTTTTGGCGGCAAAATCGTATCTGTCGCAGTTCGTGTTGTTGCTGCTACTCTCACCCCCTCAGGTTGTAGATTGTTCTTGTATCAGTATAGATTCTCGCATGGGTGAACGCCACCAGATTGATCCAACTTCTCCTATTTCTCCTCACATTGGTCCTCTGCTTTCGACTCCATCCTCAGTGCCGCTTCGTATCCCTGAAAAATGTTTGTGCTCTGCCATTGTTTCAGTAAAATCCAGAATCGACCCACATCTGGTGTGCAGATTACATCGCTCGTGTGACTATAATACTAATCCATGTGCTATTTGCCTCACAGTTGATAAACATACGTGGAAGTAAATTATGGTAATGCAACATAAATCTGAAGCTTGCAAGGAGCAGTGACACGGCCAAAAGCAGGGAGAACTTTTGGAAGCTTCTAAGCAATCAGCAATGATCTCGCAACCGTTCCAGTCTAGTTCTCGTTCCGGCCCTTCCAAGAGTAAGAAGATCACACAGCCGGCACCACATTTGTTTTCTCGTAAACAGCAGTCTACTTTCGTTTTTCATGGTTCGTCTACTACACCACAGAAGTCTACAACGATAGTGTCCACAACCTGCAACTTCACCATGGAGGCATAAGAAAACAAAAGGCTTCTTATTAAACGGTCTGCCTTGCGTACTGCTCAGCGTATTTCACTTTCAGCCCCGTGTCGGGTTACTGTAAAGGCTTCTCCACCTGCCACAGCGACAGCTGACCCTTAGCTGACTTCTTCTAAGGCACCTCACACCCAGCCCACCGTACCCGAGCTCTTCAGCCCCGAAAAATCTAGCCTGTCCACAGGCGATGTCAACATCATCCCAGCAGTATCCAGTATGCCGTCGTCCTTTTCTTCTGAACCCAGAATGGTAAAGAAAATTGGCCGGGGTCTCCATTTATCAGTTTGGCGATCCCGATGCTTTTCTAGGAATGTTCTGCCTGTCGCTGTTTACATTCAAGACCTTCTTTCGGAATAGAATATTCTGCGTGCGGCCAATGTTGCCCTTACTGACAAAGTGTCCCGTTCAACAGCTTCCTTGCGACGATTTCAGCTCGACCTTGCTAAGACCAAAATCAAGCTACTTTCGCCTTTGTCCAATAATTCCGCAGCGTTCGTGACGTCTGCAACACTGTCGGTTGTGGACGATCACCCATCGCATCCCGTCTTCAACGAAAGCGAGGCCATAGGTGCTATGATCCTCTTCATGCGACCTCACTTTCTCTTTCTACCGTGCCGCCAACAGAGTTTCCGGTGGTCGTTCAACCACCTCCACACATCCTACTGAATTTTGGGAGTTCATCTTTCCCCTTTTCGTCGCCGGCTGGCACCAGCAAGTGCTCCTTCAGCGACGGATCATGTACTCCCTGGCTGGCTTTCAGCAACTTCTTCTCTACCACCAGGCAGATAATATTCAATATGGAAGTATGACGATGCTACAGACTTCATTCCTGTTTATTCCGGTGTCATCCAGTGCTCAGACCAAATCACCAGAGACCTACCTTGTGTAAACTCCCTCAGCTTTCGACTTTACTAATGACGTTCTTCTTACAAGAAGAAGTGTAAAGAAGTGTGAAACTTCTCGTCGTAAATTGAGGAACCTAGGCCTTTGCCATCTGTGCCTCTTCCACCCGCCTTTTACTTATGATTTGTGCGTCTGCCTTCCTCACTTTCGGATTTTCTCCCAACAGATGGCCAGACCTCGATCACCTGTCGCTCACTGATTGTGTGTCTACTTCCCCACTTCGGACTTGTTCCTAACATATGAACATACTCGTCTCGATTCCCCATGACTTAACTGACTCTAGCCTTGGTTCCTCATTTTTGCGTATCCTTTTCTTTCGATTCACGCATCTTATTTTCTTCAACATAGATATGAATTTAACTCTTTGCACATCGGACTTTCTAGCCAACCATGAACTCTGAATCTTATGGCAGGATTACCGTCCCTGGTCTTCATCCCCTCTTTCGTTAATGCTGAACATGCTCTGACTGGTTCCAGTACTCGACACTTTGCTCCAGGTGCTCTGATCTGTTTCTTCGCCACTGTTACCCTCTACAACAGAATATCATTGGCTCACCGTTAACTGCAAGATCTTCATTAGTCAACAGCATCCTACTGCACCATCAACCTGAATGACAGGTACAGCAGGTTTTTTACCAGCTTGGCTTAATACAGAATGACTTACCCCCATATTGAACCACCCTCACCTTCTTTCTTTTGGCTTAAAGCACAATTACATCCATTTTGACGTGCATGTTTTACTTTTGGCACACTGGAACAATAACTAATTGCAAGAATTGCGGTAGGAGTACGTTACGTACGTCTGATAAAACAATTTCATTATTGCATCACCAAAACACGTAATGGGAACTGCCATTGTTTCACGCGGAACAACCGAAATTAATGCCGTCAGAAGCCCACTGAGATAGCTGTGTTGACTGTGAGTAGCTCAAGCGTCTGACAGCCTTAGCCTGCCAGTAATGTCGTGCTGTACGCTTACCAGTTATTGAAAGGAAAAAAAGGGGGAGGGGTGGGTCATAACATGGATTTCTCTTCGAATCTAATCGAGCCAAATAACTTTATTTGAGAATGTAGATTTTTTTTTCGTGCAGGTGCCTCCTTGCAGCAAACGCAGTCGTCTTGTGTCCGGATGCAGCTCCGACACGTGCACCAATTCCGGTGGCCAATAGCTATCGGTAACGCCCTCTCGTGAACTAGAAAAAAAAATTAAAATCTTCATTCTCAAATGAAGTTATTTGGCTCGAGTAGATTCGAAGACAAATTCATGTTACGACCCCCCTTATTTTTTTCTTTAAATAACTGGTAAGCGAATAGCGTGACATCTGACGCTTGAGCTACTCACAGCCAACAGAGCTATCTCAGTAGGCTTCCGTCGCACTTCTGTCGGCACTTGTGAGTCGAAACAGAACAGCTCCATCTGTCGGCATTAATTTCGGTTTTACTACTATCCTAAAATACTTACCTGTATTTTATTTATGCTTTCCAAGTTTGGAAATGCCTTTCGTCCCAACCTTTAATTTAAACACACTCCGGGCCCTTGCAATGGCGCTCCCTGGGGCGCATGACCGCCGTCGGGCGGCGCCCCTCTCCCGCTACTCGTCACAGTTTGTTTGGGACGCGACGAGTAAAGTCGCATCGTTTTTCGCTCAGCAGAATAGGCCTAAAATGGCGGATTGTAATCGTTGTTCCTGCTTTGGGAAAGAGGGAAGGCTATTCGAAAGAAGACTAGACCTGAAGGATTGCCGTGTTTTCGGATATTATGTGGAGTGTTGGAAGATCTAGAGTGCCAGTTTTGCCAAGAACTGGTGATTCTGGGATCAGCAGAATGGGACAAAGGAAGTTGGGCGCGAACGGCGCCCATTGGCGATGTTTATCGGCAAACGTAACCACGTTTGTCTACGTTTTAACGTCGCCGTGTGTCATTATTTATAGTAGTTTGCACGTTTGCTTGCCATTTTACGTGCTTTGTGAATTGTGGTGATGATAATAGCGGCGACGAGTCGTTGTGTGTAGTGTTTACACAGGCAAATTGAGTTTGGGACTGCATGGGACCCGGCGGTGTCCGTGTCCGTTGGTGTCCGTGTCCGTCGGTGGCCATGTCCGGCAGCGTCCGGTGGATCAAAGGTTCCACGCATGCAAACGCAGGCAGTCCGGGTTGCGAGGCCACGCTGCTGAATGGAATTACAGGTAATGAAAAGTACAGGTAATGTGACTGACGCTGCGTTTCCTAACCTAAGGAAACGACGGGTCGGATTTGGTAACACGGCCACGACCGTTATAGCTAGCCCGGGTCACACCCTAGGGCGGTTAGTCGGCCCTCTGGCGTAAATCTGTTGGTGCTGGACTCCTACCGCTACTCCCGTCATCGGGGGGGGGTGGATGGCAGTCCTCACCAGTCCCAGGGTCCACGACTCTTGCGGACATGTCACTGGGACAGTCGGCAGACTCGACACCGAGTCGACAGTCTGCCGAACTACCACTAGTCCGGACTGCAGCTGTCCGGTCCGGACTACCAGTCCGGGACTGCAGCTGTACGGTCCGGACAACCAGTCCGGGACTGCAGCTGTACGGTCCGGACAGCCAGTCCGGGACTGCGGCTGTCCGGTCCGGGACTAAGGCAGTCCGGGACACGGGCTGTCATTGGCAGGGGCTGCGGACAGCCAGTGGCATGCGAAGTTTTCACAGGTCTACTTGACCGTGTGATGATAATGGTTATCTGAAAATCATCGTACTGAATGCGGTACGGTATATATTTCGGCAAGAATTAGAGAAAAATTAAAACGGAAATTTTCTTGATTATAGGGTCAACTACAATTTTGCAGGTTGTACCAGTTGCCCAAAATATTTTAACAAGAATTCATAGAAAAAGTGAAATGGTAAAGTTCTTGATTATAGGCACACCTACAATTTTGAATGTTGCAGGTTG
>JAHWFP010082504.1:61766-72962 GCA_023313725.1 Lithobius niger
GCAGGTTGTGATAGTTGCCCAAATTATTTTAACAAGAATTTATAGAAAAAGTGAAATGAAAAAATTTCTTGAATTTAGGTACAACTACAATTTTGAACGGTGCTGGTTGTGCCAGTTGCCCGATGCGTCCGTGTAAAGCTGGGGCATGGAGTATATCGGGGCATTTATTTGTTTTTAAAATTAAAAATTTTTAATTATTTATTTTTAAATTTTATTTCTTAATTTGTTTGGTGCATTCAGGTGTCGTAGGTTTTTTAGTGCATAGGAGCGTGTGAATGGACAATGCGCTGAAGGTGACGCAGACCATCCATCATGGACGGGGGGGGGGCAACATCCCTCACCCTTCCCCACATGTGCGATTGACCGTGATGTTATGGCCGGTAGCTGCCACTTGCTGGTGTCGGTGGCTCACGTCTACGGTTTATTTAATTAGTAAACTGTTTACTTTGCACATTGATAAATGTAGGACACTGTGGTTTGTGCAGAGACCCTCACCTCTCTCAGCAACGAGGGGGGGGGGGCGGCAAATATCACTCCAGTCGGCGTGATCATGGTGTAGGCTATGGATTGGAAGTAAAAGTTGACGTTTGGTTTTTGCGAGTTGGTTTGCAAACAAGTATCATAGAGATTTTATGATTTGTGTGGTGGTGTTTTGTCTGACACCAGGGAAACTGTGGCGGTGATTTCATGGGTTGGCTTGATGCTCAGTACCCTTGATTCACAATGCAACAGGAATGGAGAAATGAGAGCAGCTCTCATACTAGCCCGTTAGTTTGTTCTAGGTGGATTGTGGTCGCTGTGTACCTGTGTGCCACTTTATCGCTGTTCTCGTCGAATCAAGGCTCAAATAAACCGCCAGTAAATCGGCCCGGTTTAGTCGATTGCTTACCGAGCGTTTGGCGTGGTGGCATAGGCAGCGGTCGCGGACCATTTGGGCACATCAGTGTCGCGGTCCTAGACCACTGGCACACGTGGTTGTTAGTCGCACGGTCGTGATTTCCTGTGCTCCTTTAGGTCAGTCGTCCTTAATCAATTTTTCCTTATCCGAAGGCCAACCAATAGTCTATGGACGTCCTTACTGGATTTATTGCAGCGAATTTTCAATTAGCCTATCAATTATTTTAGGAAATCGATAGACGTTGGTCTAAAGCGTGATGTTCGCTTGTAACTTGGGCTAAGGTTGTTTGGTAAGTAGCCTTGACCGTCAATTACGTTGACGGCGTCCACTGCTCCTCGAAGGTGGACAAGCCTACATTCAAAAAGTTTATTTTGACGATTGGGTCGATACGATTCGAGGTTCGTAGTAAGTGGGATAAACTCGCCTTAAGGAGAAGTTAATGGGCGATTGAGGTATTATGTAACATTGCCACATTTTAGTCGTTGTATTCTTATCTTTATAAGTCTCAAAACGAGCTTATTATTGCACTCGCCACATATTTTCATATTCCCTTTTTCATGATTGAAATTTTGGCGAGGTAAGTGATTGGGGACGAATAATTGTTTTAAAAATTGCCGATTTGAATCGCTTTATTCTGAACCCTGAATTGTCTTTAGAGACAATCATTATAGCACTCGCCACTGTTTTAATTAGTGTTCTAGATTAAAACGTTGGCGAACCTCTTATGGGTACCCAGTGGCCTAGTGGTCTCCCTGTATTCTGAATGTCGACAGGCCGGAGACGGAGGTTCTTGTACTTATTGTAATCAACCGGAAATTCGCTTTATCACTTTACCGTAGGAAGTTTAAGCCGTAAAGACTTTGGCCGTAGATTTAAAATTACAGTCTCCTGGTCATAGCATGATTTTATTGTAAAATTCCTCTTGGTGGCTTTAATGCAGTATGGCCAGCCAGTACATGGGTTTATAGCATGGTAAATTGACACCATCTGTGTCGGCTGATGGATGTCTGGGGTTCAGTTATGATTGGCACTGACATAAGTTAGCATTGCGTGTTGTGCCTCAGATTTGCAGGATGGGGTTAATGATTAGAAGTTTTGATTTTGGAAAGTGTAACAGTGATTCGAGGGTTATTTGACGCGCAGTAGGCTACTCTCGAATCGCATTGTGGCAGGGATGGAAAGATGGCGGCTGCTCTCTATCTACCCATCGAATTTTGGAGTAGGAGCTGTGTTTAGCAAGTCGATGTCGTATCACGGCTACCTTTCCAGTCGATTAATAAATCTGCGCAAAGTCAGTCAAGAGTCCTGTGGCGCTAAAGCCAGTCACCTCCATTATATTGGCCGGTGCAGTCGATTACATCCCGAGAGCCGGCCGAGGGAGCACACGTTGGGGCTGCTCGGCATCACACATGCGGATGACACTACTGGCGGGTGCATTGCCGTAGCTGATGCCTGGTGACATTGCTGGAGGACACTACGGTGACAGTGAGTAGTGTGAAGTGGTGGTAACCGATTTCTGTGAAGGTCGGTCTTCGTGGCTACTTGGACCTCCTTCAGCTGCGTTCATAGTACAACACCTGTGTACTTGTGTTTTAGGAGATAGTGTTTACTGCCCTGGACTGTTGGTACGTTGGCCTTACGAAATTATCTGAGAATTTCTCAGTCGTATATATTGTTGTGTGAAGTTCTTGGAAGATCCATAAGTGATGAATTCTGAGACGCCGATCATGGCACTTGTACCTTACCACTCATGTTAGTTATTAGTTGCTCTTATGTAAACCTTGGCTCACTGCGGTAGGTCTATTTCCTAGCGAGATATTATCTCTAAGGGGATGTTTATACACGAAGCGAAATGCTGCGTGCAGGGAGTGGTACACCGTTAACTTAGGTGACTTGAAAATTATTGGTTATTAGCAGACCGGTGTGTGAGTTCCCGGTTGGTGAGCAGTGTATTGCCCAGTGGCCTTTTTCCTTTTTGAGGAATAATTTTATGAAACGAATTCTTGCTCTCGCCACTTAGTTTAAAGTTTTGTCGATACACTTCGACCCAGCGAACCAGTGTGCGCTCTTTGTTGGGAGCAGTCGAGTATTCCTCGTGATGTTGGCCCCCACCGTGCCTTTTCGTCATACTATGATTTGGGGGATGCGCTTGACGCGGCAACCCTTCTGAGGTGTGTCAACTTGTCAAGTCCGTGATGCGGACTATAACCGACCATTACGTCGGCTCGGGTACCTTCAGGTGGTGTTGGACTCCTATAGGGGCGAGGTAGACACTCCTCAGAATCCAGTGCTAACACGGATGGGTCTTTTTATCACAGTGGGTTGTGAAGATTTGTCAAATTTGACAGGTGGGGGTTAGCTTGCCACTCCCAAATGCTTGTGTGTGTTGCGCAAGTATAAGAGATCTTCAGGTGAAGAGGTGGCCTGGGACTCCCAAGGTGTGTGTAACCTAAGGGTAGACTGGTGAGGGTGCGTGGACCCTCACCTCTCAATGCAATTAGAAACTCCGGCAGCACGACGAAGTGGATTGACGGCGTTAGCACAAGAAAGGGATTGTTCTGGTGGGCATGTCACTGGTCACGAGTGGCATCACAGCCCCGGGGCTCCAGGGTTACGATTTTGATCCCTGAGAAGGCTCCTTTCCCTATTTAGTAGTGGCGCTTTCGCCCTAGCTAGATGGGGAAGTTATGGTCCCCGTCAGTGGAGTTCGGTTTACAGGGAGGACGAGGTCTTAAGGGCCTCTTTGGTGTTCAAGCTTTCGGCAATGTCTGGGACAGATAAGCCCTGGATACTTGCGAGCGGCATTCGCTGGGTGCACCGTGGGTGGAAGAATGGTTAGTAGCGAAATCAAGCAGTAGGATGAGAGGTGTTTGGGACTGCCGGCTTGCACCACAGATAACAACCCGTCGTAGGAGCGGGCGAGTAGTGGGGATTGAGGCAGAACTGAGAAGCAGGTTACGTATACAGCACACTGAGGTTGAGCTTTTATGAAGTTTAATCTAGTATGAGGGACTTGCAATGCGCAGGGTTCGACGCCACCTCTTAGGGGGTAGGACAAAGTCAGCATAAATAAAATACAGGTAAGTATTTTAGGATAGTAGTAAAAACGAGGTTTTAACCTCTAAAAATAGTTTTTACTTATCCTAAAATACTTACCTGTAAGAACCCTTCCGCCTCCCGCGTCGAACGGTCCTTAGGGATTAGTGAGACAAACTGTGACGAGTAGCGGGAGAGGGGCGCCGCCCGACGGCGGTCATGCGCCCCAGGGAGCGCCATTGCAAGGGCCCGGAGTGTGTTTAAATTAAAGGTTGGGACGAAAGGCATTTCCAAACTTGGAAAGCATAAATAAAATACAGGTAAGTATTTTAGGATAAGTAAAAACTATTTTTAGAGGTTAAAACCTCGTTTTTTCCCAACGAAGCAATGGCGCTTCCCATTACATGTTTTGGTGATGCAATAATGAAATTGTTATATCGGACGTACGTAAAGTATTCCTACTGCAATTCTTGTGTTTAGTTATTGTTTAAGTGATCCAAAAGTAAAACCTGCATGTCAAAATGGATGTAATTGCCGTAACCAACAAAAAAGAACGCATCATAACATTCATTAGCACTCCATGTGTTTTCGGCCTCGGGTTCGGCAAGAAAGAGTGAAGATAGACTACAGCATTGTAAGCCCTACACCTCCATCGTCTTCGGAAGTTTGGGCAGATTAGACCTGTCGCCCTTTACTGTCGTACTCCGCTTGCCGAGGGAACCTCACCTCGGCTGCGCTTCCACAGTTAATTCAAAATTGTCCCCGTTCTTTCGGTTCTTGGGGTCTCTGACCCAGGGGATGCCAGCTCGTAACCTTGAGGTACCCGTCTGGTAGTGCTCACCACCGTTTTTGATGAGGTCTACTCTAATATAAAATATAGGTTTATTAAGTTTTCGGCGGCAACTAGAAACATTAAAATGCCGGGTGCAACAGGCTGATTTTTGTTTCTATTGCCTAACCGAAAATATACATTATCTATATCCACCCTGCTTGCTCTCTTGAGTCACCAACTGACCTTGTGAGAGGAATGAAAGACGAGACATAGGTGCCTCGGCGCTTTTATAGGAGGGGTGCGTGATGCGTGCGCACTGAGGTTACGGAGCTGGCAATAGACCTATGCATTTGCTTCTCAGGGAAAGAGCATTCGAAGACAAGAATGGAAAATATAGGTAATGCATATTTTCGGTTAGGCAATAGAAATAAAAATTTGTAGGTTGCACCTGGCATTTTTTTTTTAATGGATATTAGTGACAGGAATATTTTATGGCAATGCAGGATACCCTTAACGATCATTTTACTTTTTTTTAGGGTCTAATGCTTCTACTGCAAAATTTTGACACTCGAGATTGGGGAAATGAAGAAATAAGCTTACTGGTTGCAGAAGCCTTTCGCCTCAAATACATTTTTGCTGATGCACCCAATCATTTTCAGACCTGTGGTGCTAATCCTAAGTGACCTAGATTGCTCAAGAACCAGTGTAATGTGTATGTGATTCTTGAAATGTGTATTACAACGTTGGAATTACAATACAAAAGCAGTGGTTGTTGAATTTTCTGACCAGCAATACTTCTCAACACTGCGGGCCATGTTGTGAAAGTATGTGTAAAATGAATAAATAAGTAAAAAACCAATAGAAACGAACTGAAAAACCAACTAAAAAGGCTACACGCACGATACTGATCGTAAACACAAGCGCATAATATAAATATGTTCGTTATTTTATAACGCACAGCAATATTGTGGAAAGTTTGCGACAAGCGAAAGTACACAGTACTTCAAGTGTACTCGATCCAGTGGGAATGATAGCTCTTCCATTATTGTTGTAACTAGAAGAAATAATGTACATTTTAGAGCTGCATAAACAAAATTGATCTACGTTGAGATGCAACTGCCTGTTGTCTTCATCATGCCATATAACTTTTTTTTTGCATTTGGGTATTTTAATCGGATATAAATGATGACTACATGCAGATACAATTCTGTTGTTGCTAAGAAGGTTTTGGCTGATAAAATTGTGGCGCACTGTAATTTTTTTTTTTAGAATACCTGTATGTACATGTAGTGGGAAGAGAATTGCATTGATGTTTTAGACCGATGTTTACATCTTCAACAAGAACGAGGATAATCAATCAAAACCAAAATTTCTAATCTGCTTACCGAGCAGATTTATAAAATCTTGCAGATAAATAAATGACCCTAGTGCAGTAGGCCTCGTTTTAGTATAAACAAGTGTTGCATTGATAATAACTGATATTTTGTAAATCTCTTGGTTTTATCATGGAATATATGCAACAAGGGTTAAAAAGTACCAGTAACTGAAAGTATGCTTGGATGATTGCATTTTTTTTCTAGTAAGTTTCAGTGTAATGTTGCTGAAATGTTGCAGAGAACTTCGATTTCATAGTTCATTCACAAGTGTCGACTGTTTGTATTGTAATATAAGTTTCTTTTTGCAAGTTTGTTAATATGCAAGCTCACATTTACTGAAAATATTTTAAACTGGATTAAAACTTCTTATTTTTAAAATGGTTTGAGGGTGATTTATTATGCAAAGGTGAAAAATGAACCATTGAGGTTTTACATATTAGGCCATAAAAAAAAAATGTTTGGTTTACGGGCGGAGTCCCAAATTTAAACACCAGGCAACCAGGCTTTTTTTTGTATTTTTTATTTTATTTGACATGCTAAAAAGGTCGTTTTGGCAAATTTTCCAACGCCATTTTAAACACAAAAGTTACAAAATGTTACAAATGTATAATAAATGTTCTTTATTATAAGAATAAGTACCAATACGCAGGTTTCTTTCTTGGTTTTTCTTAGGCTAATAAAAATATAAGCAGTCTCTGTTTAGAGATACCATCTTGCAAATAATAGGCACTTGGCTATCAAATGCTACTGCAGTAAAGTTCGTTTATAACGAATTTCAAGGGGGTTAGTACTTAACTTCGTTATAACAAAATTCGTTGAAAACATATAACGAATTTCCGAAATTCTCAAAAAAAAATTTGTTATAGAAGAAAATAGGCCTAAAACTTAACTTTTAAACAGTATGAACGTGTATACACGTCCCAAAAAAAAATCATCCCAAACGCAGTAACGATGTACATAATACGTCTAAGCTTTGAAGGGAAACTGCGAGTCGTAAAACGCAATTTTCGGCCAAAATAATTATCGAAATGAAATTCGCTATCTGGCATGTTGTGCATCGATTTCTGTAAAAAAAATAAAAGGTTAGCGATGTCTATAATTTTATAAGAAGCACTTTAGTTGAGTGTAGATTCACTAAAAATTGCAAAAAAGTCGTTTATTTATTTTTCCTTAAGTGCGAAAGCAGAAAATTGGTTATTTTTGATCAGCGGTAGCGTCCCAACCATTTGACTGGGCGCCGCCATCTTGGATTCGTTGAAAAGTTGGATTTCCCCTCTATCCAGGCCTCTCAACATATTTTCTCGATGGCTGTTTGGCATTGGCAATCAAGTGTATTGTAGTAGGCCGTTTCTGGTTGTTTCAAGCCTGCTTTCCAAAGCATTTGAAGATCGCGTTTCATCATTGGCCGGTTAGCACCACGTGACTGATTTGGCGCGCACTCATTGGCTGATGCGCGATTTCAGCATGGACGCCGCCGCTCGCTTCAGCTTTCAGATATGCGCAGTTCCGCTCCTAATAAAACGGAAGGGTTTTAAGGGATCGCTCGTTGTAGGATTAAAAAAAAATAACGCAAATTAAATGGATTTTGAGTTAACTCTGGTAAGCATTAATCATTTAATAATAATCAGTGTTTACGTGCTCGATAAAATACTAATGAAAGGCTTAACGCTGTGGATAAGAGTTAAGCCTATTTACTGATGACGGAAAAAAATGGTTTGACCCGCACCATTTTTAAAGACCCTCACGCGCTTGTAACCCAAACAATTAACTTTGCGTGGCCTTAAAGACATAGTTAATATGGTCATGATTCCATACACTGGGGTGTCTTTTCTGTGCCTTCTACTCACTGTACTACATTATTTCTAGTGATGATTTTCACTGTTTGGGTTCGTTTTCTTATTTCCTGTATACCTATCTAAACCAAAAACAAAATTGTAAGCAAAAACCCTGCCAAGTTTCAGCCATTAAACGTCTGCAATATCAAAAACGAGCCAAATTCCACTCATCAGACACAACTTTAAAACTTGGCGCATGGTTACGTTTTTTTTTTTACTTACCGTATGTTATGTCATATTTTTCTAATGAATATTGCACTATTAAAGATATTTGTAACAATACTTTTGTTTGAATTAAGTACTTTACTTTTACAGTTTACTTTTACAACTGACGGTTGTTCAACCACTGCAGAATAGCATGCTACACTCTACTTCAGACGTTAGTGTGGCATATAACTCAGGATTGTTTGTGAACCTTTCCTGATGTTAGGAAAATCTGAATCTCCCCGATGTGTTAGAGCTTTAGCAGTTCGCAAATAGTTTTTATTATTTGAGAACAGATTGTTTGTCTGATTTACTGATTGATCACTTGATGTTTTGTTATAAACTTGCATGTATCTTGATGTGGTTCTTGGGTTTTCCAAATGACAGGCTTGCAGTGCACCAAGTTTTAAAGTTGCATTGTATATCTGATATGTAGAAACTTAATTTTTTTGATATCAAGCCTGTACTGGCAGTTTTTATGTGTAGGCTATATCTTTTCAAATGTATTTTCTAAAATCAGTTGAATACTGAACCCCTAACTTCTTCATGGCTGCATTCATAAAGTGATTGGTAGTTTCATTCAGAAATCTTGGAAACTTACGTGGCAGAGGTAAAAGCTTATATCTAGACCACGCTAAGTTAGGCAACAAACATCACATCAATTCAATTGTTAGGGACGTAAATCATTGTAGTGTGACGCCATAGCGTAAGTGTCTGATATTCTGAAGAATAGTTCCTGAGGACCTGAAATAGGACCTAAGCACATTTCAGGTCCTTGGGGGAAAAACAATAATGCGGCACAAAAGCCTTAAATTGTGGTAAAATAGAGAGCAATGACCCACCTGAGTTTCTATTTACTATTTCTAGCTAGCTCATCCCCATGTTAATTCCCATAGGGTAATTAGTCATCGATACCGAGATAATGGGAAGGTTTCCGGCTATGAAATTTAACGAATGGCTGCAGTACGATACAAACTGCTTACCTTTTCTGGTTTACAGCGTGGGAATGGGCGTAGGTAAGAAAGTATTGTTGTAACCATTGTTAGTATTGTCTGCATCGTCTCCGATCGGAAGGTCAAATTCAGACAATGACAACTTGTATACTGACGTGCGCTAGTGTCGTCACAAATCTAAACTACGTTGCCACTTGCCAAATAAATTTTTATGTCCAATTCATGAAAAACAACAAAATGTCAAAATATAGCCAAAAACTAGTAAAGAGGACACCAAGTTGAGAATGGCTCACAAAGGTGTGATATGAACTAAATAAAAACAAATTAAAATCAAACCAAAAACCGATAAAGAAAAGAGGCGACTAAGTTGAGAATAGTACGGCCTCTCAAGGAGTGATATGTAATTAAAATATTAAAAAAATTGCCACTCAAGCTATTGTCATGACACATTATTACACATCTGCAGACTAGTTGAGTCTAATACACAATTTATGCAACGATCAAAAAACAAAACTGGTAAAAGGGACCGCCAAGTTCTGAATGGTTCGGCCCTTAAAAGGAGTGATATCAACACACCAAAACATAATCGCACCAAATAATACTTTGGACGTTAAATGAAAAGTTGGGCATTGCTACCGAAAGTAGCAATGTTCTATTTAACCTTTGAACTATTAATCGGTGCGATTAACTTGCAGGGATGGGTCCGTTTCATGAAAATTTGAACATTGCTACCGAAAGTAGTAATGTTCTAGTTTTCACTTAAACTTTGACCTATTAGTCGGTGAGAGTAACTTGTAGGGATGGGTCGGTTTTCATGCCCACAAAAACGCGGTTCCACTTTCAGTATTGGATTTTGCCATCCTCCACCCCAACCAGAAATTTCTGTTAAACTGTTTCGCCAGCTGTCCTACTCCTGGTGTTGCTCTTGGACAGCTAAAACTCCCCACTCTTAAACATCTTATTGTTAGCCCTGGCATGCTCTCGCTCCACTGTTCCCCTTTTGTTGCAAGACACTACGCTTGCAGAGTAGCCATTGTTACCTTCCCTAGTGTTGGTTGTTATTCTGTTCAGCCTTTTTTTAGTTTATTATACTCCTTTGCTGATCCTCGTAGGCGCAGGCCGCCTTTCCCCAGACTCGTTGTTCGAGTGTGCTTTTACCAGTAAAAAATGTCAAGGGACGAAGTGGCCAAGCAGAAGGAGGCCATGTAGCTTTGTATTCTGCCTAGTGACGTGGCCGTGTTGCGTAGATCCCAGGTCTGAGAAGACGGATTCCAATACCTAGGACCTCCGTCAGGCGTAATGGAATGTGCCGGCCGCCATTCCAACCAAGTACTGTAGGTCAACCCGTTCTAATATTTACCCTAGTGACTACCCCAACGCATTGCTAATTCGCTCCGGCCTGCCCTAATTTCATGTCAACAATTACGTTAACGCCCCATTGCTTGTCAGCGACGTGATATTTTGCCATGTAAACTAATTGTGCAGTTCGAAGATTAAATACAGGAGTTATTCAGTCCCCAACTCAAAGTCTCACGTGATTGTTCTGTTTTTCCACTTGTACAAAAATTGCTTGACTCACGACCCACGGACTAACCTCTGGCGCCCTTTTGACCACAACCCCGCTTATTCTAAGATCGTGCCAGGGATAAACTTTCTGTTGGGATTGTGCCCGAAGCGGTTTAGATGTAGGCATCCCGCGTCTTCGTTTGAAGCCGATGAAACCGCCCAACATCTTTTGTTTCATATGTCATCTTTGTGCTTAGGGAGACGCAAACGCCCCCGAGTCCACAATTTCGAGTTTTTTGTCTTGTAACAGTAGTTTTACCAAGCCCTACTCACTCGCTCGAAATCTGCGCAACTTTCCATCGAACGCTCGCGCGATCAAAACGTGCTGCGCCATCTGTAGGAAGCGACTACGAACTAAACGCCCCCATAGCTACTTCCCGACAGATCCAAGATGGTGGTGACGTGCGTTAACGGCGACTGCTTCGAGTGATTCCCGACAGTACGGCAAGCCACACATGCAGGGTGTCACATTTCACAAATTTCCCAACAAGAAATTATATCCATATCTAAAATCGACGCTTATTTTCACAATCACAGGAAAAACAACAAATTTCCG
>JAHWFP010082504.1:73362-96523 GCA_023313725.1 Lithobius niger
CGGAAATTTGTTGTTTTTCCTGTGATTGTGAAAATAAGCGTCGATTTAAGGTGATTTTTCAACTTTAAAATGAATTTTCACAGTAGACCATGTGACATTTTCAAAATATATCCATATCGAGTTTTGAAGTGGGTGAATTCATGTCGACGGCTTGACTTGGCTTTTAACTGGTTCTGTGTTCGCTTAACTTATTTTGTATTGGTTTCTGTTTCGTTTTCAAACCCACTGAACAAATTGTTACGGAGGCAAGATGACATTAACACCTCGTAAATTAACACAATGCTATGTGAAGTTTGGTTAATTCGATGTCGCTAAGGTGACAAATTCATAACATTATACATTTCGGTAAAAAGCTATGCGTTGACAGTAAATTTAGTGAAACGCTGGCTGGACGTGGGCTGGACCGCCGGTTCATTTATGCTGTATTTAGCTGCGCTCTTCTACACGAGGCAGGTGCTGGTCACGTGGCTCAGACGTCAGTGTTCCGCGTAGTCCGCAGTTTGCGCTCTCGTGGCAAAATCGAGAAACTTAGTCTTTCAACCGGAGTTTTGCACGCGAGTTATCCCGAAACGAAAGTGTAGTTATTAGTCCAAGGTTTTACTAGCTTCTCACCCGCTCCTGCTTTCACTTCAGCAGCGTCATAGACCATGGGTCTAGCTGTGGCACCATTTTCCTCTTATTTTCTTTTTAAATGACCTGGAGCTTTGCTGTGAAATATACGTAGAAAATTATAATTATTAAAAATTCAAAACAATCATTCAAATCAATCATTCATTTTTTGAACACCGTACTAAAACCCGACTCAAAATTTGAATTGGTTTCCAGTAAAAACCGAAAATTCGGTTTTGGTTACCGACCCATCCCTATTAACTCGGCCAATGTTTTGGTGTGTTGATATTACTGCTTTGAAGGGCAGAACCATTCGTAACTTGGCGGTCCCTTTTACCAGTTTTGGTTTTGTATATTATATATACAGTACCTACTCAAGCTATCATTGTTCCTTTTAAAATGAACTTTTGTTCAGGTTAGCTTGCCCTAGTTTTTGATGGCTGTGACTACAGTCAGCACGATACATTATGGCGTTACTGTAAGGATGTTTCTTCCGGCCACGATTGCCAGTGTTTGGCATGGCAGAGTATAAAAGGGGTATTACGTACGTACCAAATTTGGTACTGTATATTGAAGGCATATTTAGGTGGACAAGCTTGCCAGTCTGATTCAACGCACCTTATTTTTTTTGTCCGTGAATTGTGTAGTATTGTTGACGTCGGGTAGGTTTAAGATATACTGGGAACAGAGCTAAGACAAACTTCTGTGGCGACTGTTTCGGGACTTTTGTTTGTTATCTGGTAAATAACTTGAAATTGGAGACAATTTTCAGTATAACCCAACCAAAAATAACTCTACAAAATAATGGTGTCCTTTACTAGTTGCTTCATGAGAAACGAAGTTTTACCCCTAAAAGTAGTTTTTACTGCTCTCTTAAAATACTTACCTGTATTTTCTGCTTTTCACGTTTGAAAATGTTTTCCTTCCCAAACCCTCGACGTTCATGCTCCCGTGCCCCCTGGAGCCCATGGCCACAACAGCAGAGCTCTGTCCACCCGTATTTGTTTGGGACGCGACACATGATAGTCGCTTGTTTTCTGTTCCGTTTCAAATTCGATGGAATCTCTAAAAAGCAGCTGTTTGCCCTGGGAAGGGCGTGAAGAAATGTGGACATCGTTTAAACCCTATAGACCCTCATACGTTATGCAGGGAGTGTAGGATTTGTGACTTTGCTGGATTTAGATGTGATGTGTGCTTGAAAATGGATGTAGACCTCGTGGCTAACATCGAGGCAACATGGATGTGATCGGAAGATCGGAAAAGGCAACGTAAAGCAGCTAAAACCACGGGATAGTGAAGTGTACTGTGAAATTTTGGACGATATTTCGATCCGTTCACAAACCACGATGCATTCTGAACTGGATGAACAGATTTTTGATTTGCCGCCATCATTCGATGAGTTTGACGTAGCGGATATGATTGCCAAATCCGTTGCTACAGAGCGTGCGAAATTACGTGATGAAAGTGCTAAGATTTGGGAAGAAAGCACGAAGCAGCCGGAACTAGTTATTACAACTTTGTTATTACTAGTTATTAGGAACTTTGTTATTACAAAGAAAGTGCTCTCAACCTTCGAGTGATATTTCGGTAATTCCGAAGAATTTCGGGCTGAAATGACGAATTTAGTGGTGTCTTCGCAGCCGGAAGTGACTCGCCCGTTGTGCAACTAACAAAGGACACAAGACGCCGCCGACTCGGATGGTTCTCACCATACACCGTTATCGTCCCCGCCCAGGCTGTGCGACAGGATGAAACGTAACTCATTCGATGTAGATGATCAATCGCCAAAACGACTGTGTTTAAGTAGAATGTTGGACAAAATGACTGATACGGCTTGCTCAGGTTGTCCCCTAATGGCAGCAATCCAGTCGTTGTCGCAGACGACTCCCGTCCTACGCACTCATTGGTGTCGGAAGGACGGAGAACGACTGACAAGCAGTCGCTAGTGCAGTCGCCCGGGCAGTCGTCAGTGTAGTCGCAGGGCCTGTTGCTAAATCAGTCGCCACGTCAGAAGCAGTCGGGAGAACAGACGTTAACATCAGCCACTCAATCGATTCCACTGTCGCACACGTGGGCTACGCTGCAATGATACGACAATTGGAACAGTGTGGCACAACCCCTTGGAGGTGGGCCAAGTGGTGTTAGTACAAATTACGAGAATAATGCGGCACAGTGGGGTAACGTGGGGAACCAGTGGCAATACAATTGGTACACCTTAGCTGGCAGCAATAGTGGGCTGCCGGTGGCCATCAGTGTAGCTGGCCACCAACGAATCAGTGGAGCGCAGGTTGGAGTGGCCAACCCTGAGTGCACAACCACTACCCCCACCCCAGACACAACAGGCAAAGGGGGGGGGGGAGAGGAGCGGGATTGAGCATCATTCGGAGGGAGACCCTCAGGACTCGGGCCTAGTGCCTAGAGATGGGGGTTATACACGATCCAGTGACCAGTGGTGAAGTGCACGATCATGCAGCAGACATACTGGAGGAGATTGAATGGAAATGGGTGGCGGATGAGGTTAATGCTTCGTTACCGGAGCTTTTCTGCCCCAGAGTATTACCTACGATGCCGGCGGTAGGAGAACCACCGGCGTTTAGATCGCTAATAAGGATAGAATTCGAGAAGATCCTCAGAATCTTCCACAATCGCAGATGCTGTTTAGACAGTTATTAGTTACTGACTGGGCGCTAAGAGACAAGGGAAAAGTGCTTTTGGCTGCAGGGTCCCTCCCACCACCAGACCTCTCTAAAGGGCCTTCTTTTCCACAGGCAATGCAGGGGCACAAAACATTTGACGAAACCGAATACGTGGCAACCATGGCATCCGAATTCTTCGCTTCAATGTCCACCCATCGTGAAGATCAATGCTGCACAATACGAAGAGGAGGAAAGGTGGTCAGAGCCAGACTGTGTGCTACATCTATGGCTGACTTAGTGTGCACGTCGGCACTGTCAGAGGTGAGAGACATTAAGGGGGTGGAGGACACTAAAACTTATGAGGAAAGCATAAACTGGGTCATCTGCTCCTTGTTTAATTCGGACCTTCATCGACGTGCTGCATACCTAAATGGGGCCAGTTTAGGGATGCGTAATTACACTTTAAAAGAACTTACGTTTGCTACCTAGACACAAGTCAGGTTATCTATTCAACGGGCAACTGCTCACGCTTGCTCAGAAGTGAGGGATAAGGTTAGATCCCAAGCTCCGAGTGGACAGAGGAGTAGAGGTGGCAACTTTCAAAGAGGCGAAGCGCCACAGCGGCCATTTAGGGGGAACTCCAGTGTACCAACTACGAGTGGCAACGGTTTTGGGCAAGAACGACAGGCAGACAGCCACAAAATCTGGGTAGAGTACAAGGAGGACGTGGCTCCTTCCCTAGGAATCGAGGTGGCAGGAAACCACCCCTCCCGGGAATTGACAAGCATCGGCTGTACTTCCCCTCCCTGCACGGCCAGGTGGGAGGGAGAGTACAATGACACTGGCAAACTGGAGGTCAGTTACAGACGACAGCTTCATGTTAGACGCCGTGAGGTACGGGTATACCCCGTTGTTCGTGCGGCCACCACGCCTGTCGAGGGAACCGCCGGACTGGTTAAAATCCAGGCACGAATCGCACGAGTTTGTCAAGGAAATAGCGTCACTCCTTACGAAAGAAGCGTTAGAAGTTTGCCAGGAGGGGACACTAGGATTCTTCAGTCCAGCAAGAGTAATCCCAAAAAAGAACGGGACCCATATGAACAAGTTCATCTTAAACGAGCATTTCAAGGTGGCGACCCTGGCATCCATTTGAGAGTGGCTGAGAATGGAAGATTTTGCAGCGACCATAGATCTGGAAGACGCTTACCTCCGCATCCCCCTTCATCCGTCAGTACGACACTACTTCAGGCTGCTATTGCCGGGGGTCTGCTACCAGTTCAAAGTGCTCCTGTTTGGCCTCTTAGCGGCGCCAAGGGTATTCACCCTTATTATGCGACCAGTGATCGGCAACCTTCCTCAGTGGGGGATTCGTGCGTTCGCCTACTTGAACGACTGGCTACTGGTAAACCACAGCAGGGGAACACTTTTCGGACAACATCAACGAGTGCCTGAAACTACTACGGAAGCTGGGACTGGGTTTAAATTGGGTAGTCTCAGCTGGAACCCAGACGTGTACTGGATTTTTTAGGGGCCAGTTTCAACCTGGAAACTTTCATAATTCGACCATCTGATGCAAGAGTCGAGACCATTCTGGAGAAAGCGCACGACCTCTTGGACAACAGGTCCATCACAGCAAGAGAACTGTCGGCGACGATAGAGTTCTGAACTTGTGTGCCACTCTGATCCCAATGGGGGCGTGGAGAACCCGGCCGCTACATTGGTTTCGGAAAAGAGAATGGAGACCGAGAATCAGCTGGGAGGACACGATTTCTCTGCTCAACTCACCAGTGGAAGCGATCTCCTGGTGATCAGTGTCAGACCACTTGGTACAAGGAGTACCGGTCAACCCTCCAGCGTCGGACAGGCTGTTGATGTCGGATGCATCCCCAACGGGATGGGGAGCGACGTTCAGAAGAGAACAGATGGCTGGAATTTGGAACCCACAGGAGTAAGAGATGCACATCGAGTAATAGAACAGGGCAATCTACCGAGCTCTAATTCACTATTAAGACAGAGTAGGAAACAACACAGCGGCAGTAGCGTATGTCAAAGGGGGGGGGGGGGGGAGTACGATTATCCGCATTATACGAGGAAGTAAGCCTTATCTTTGCACTGTGCATCGAAAAGAACAACACCCTCTTACACCGCCACGTAGCGGGTCAACTCAATGTGCTGGCCGACGAGGAGGCCCACCCGGTGGCCTGCCAACTCCTATTTCAGAAGTGGGGAGACACCCACTGTGGACTTATTTGCAACAATGAAGAATGCCTAACTCCCCCTATACTTCTCCCCATTCCCGGACGAGTGGGCGATGGGGACTAGAGTCCCCCAATGCAGACTACTCCAGGAAGTTCCGAACAAAATAAGGCAATTTCCAGGCAGATTCATTCTGGTGGCTCTGTGGTGGCCGGCGGCATCCAGGGAAGCTCCAGTGAAACTCCCGAGATGAAGAACCCTCCTCACTCAGAGGAAAGGAGCGGTAATCTACCCATAACCGGAGGTGCTACACCTTCACGGGTGGCTACTTTGACGAGTGAGTTATGCAAGCATGGCTGCTCTACGGAAGTGACAGCGTCGGTGTTGAAGTGTCTTTCAGGAACTCCACTGTCTATGTGTACGAAGGCTGGTTTGAATGGTGCATGACATTTGGGGTACACCCTTGTGAGACGTCGGCACAGAATGTGTTCAGTGTTTTAGAGGAGCTTTTCAGGAAGGACCTGTCTCCTGCAACCATTTAAGGTTACATGGCCGTAATTAATTCGGTACTTTCGTTGATTGGGAAACAGGATGTGGTGTCTTAACAGTGTAATTTCGATACTGGTACAATCATTTTCAGTGCTCCGGCCTAAGACGAGAAAACTTTGTCAACAGTGGGGCCTTCCCAAAGTACTGCATTTCCTATCAGGACCACAGTTTGAACCTCTTCTAAAGTGCCTTTCGAGCGCGTGACGGTGAAAACCGTATTCTTACTGGCAACGACAGCGAGACAGGGTGAGTTAGTGGCGTTGGCCAGGGGTAGGGAATACCTAAGATATACGAGTAACTGGTCTAAAGTTTCGTTACTGCATCCGCCGGATTTCAGGGAGAAAACGCGTAAGCCAGAGAAGAAACCTTCTCCACTGGTAGTGGAAGCTCTTACCAATGTGTTAGGCAAAGAGTGCAATGTCCAGTCAGGGCTCTTAAACATTACCTACCCGCCTCTAAAGAAACAGCGGAGGACTCAGGTGGTGATACAAGAAAACCACAATTTCACAAGCCCCTGTTCGTGAAACTTGCACAGGACGGAACACCAACAGATAGTCAAGTGGATACGTACAGTGATCAAGGAAGCCTATGACAGCCGCAGCATTGGTGAAGGGGTAAACGCTCACGAGTTGCAGGCCATGGCAACGTTGTGGGCCTATTCTACAGGCACATCTCTGGAAGAGGTATTGGAAGGTGGAGAAGAAAGACTACCTTTATATCACACTACTTGAGGGAAGTGGAGACCCCAAGGCGCTGAGGGAGTACCAACAATTTGTAGCAGTAGGATGTGTGGTTAGGAAGAAGTAGAGATGTGTTAGCTCTTTTCCACGGTCTCCATGTTTACAGAGTGTGTGGGCAGGTAGGTTCATGCAGTGTGCGGGTTCAAACCCCCCCCCCTCCCCCAAGGGGCTGACAAAGTCAGCAAAAAATACAGGCATTTTAGGAGAGCAGTAAAAACGGGGTTTTACCCCTAAAAATAGCTTTTACTTATCTTAAAATACTTACCTGTTCGGACCCTCCCGCGTCAATCATCCTGGTAGATGGGGAGACAAACTGTGATGCAGGTGAGAGAGCTCGGCCATTGTGGCCATGGCTCCAGGGGGTACGGGAGCATGAACCTTAAGAGCTAAGTCAAGGGTTTGGGACGAAAAGCATTTTCAAATGTGAAAAGCAGAAAATACAAGTATTTTAGAATAAGTAAACTCCGTTGTACTTAAGCGTAAAATATTTACCTGTATTTTATTAATGCTTTACAATATATTGGAAATGCTACCCGTCCCAAACATGAAATTCAAACATTCATTGTCCACAAGCGGTTCGACACGGGAGGGTTTTACCAGGTAAGTATTTTAGGCTAAGCAAAACTACTTTTAGGGGTAAAACCCCGTTTTTACTGCTAGCCTAAAATATTTACCTGTATTTTACTAATGTTGACTTTGTCCTACCAAAATGGTGGCGTCGAACCCGCGCTTTGCAAGACCCGATGAAGACCTCCCAGAAAATTTCAAATCCAAAGGCCTACCATCACTCCCTCCGAGGCCCAACGACCCCAGAATGCATACTACCCATCTTACCGTACTTCATCACTCTCCCCGCTGCTGTAAACTGGGGGCAGATGCGGTGTCCACTCCCCTAAGTAATGGGCGATGAAAGCATTGCAGCTCTTCCATCTTCTGGCTTCTAGGTCCTCTGCCATTGGTGTTCCCGCGGCGAATGCCCACGAGGTCGCGATGGCCCATACTTCGAGGGTATTGACAAACCTGGGTAACGGAATACCCTCTGTTCAGTATGCCACCTCTGTTGTCCTAACAGAAACATGGTGGTACCAATTGTGCCCAGCCGCCCGTGTGTAACCCGGGTTGGCATTTCTCGTGCCAAGTGAGTTGGTATCAAACATGCAAGGCTTCTACAACCCCTGGAATGGTCATAACCAGAATCAGTGGCCAATGGGGCAGCAGTATGGTGCTTCCGGATGTCTTTTTGTGATGCCGGTGCCAAAATCGTCAGCCGCTACTGTTCGTTCCCCTTTCCTGCCCGTCACGTACTCCCAGTTGGATGATCCTCGCGACTCAAAAAGTGTTTTCTGAACGTAGTGATGGACATAGCGATACGGTGGAAGTGCGGCCGGTTGCCTCGGAGCCACCAGAGTCTAACGTAAAAGCGATAGAGTGGTGGTAGACGAAATGTGCAGTTCCCTTCCAAATTTGTACTGTCCCAAGGTAGTAGTTCTCGAGTTCAAGCAGGAGATCCACGCGCATATTCTTTCGCCAATTCGCATTTTGTTGCCCATTTACCACAGAACTTTTCAGTCTCAACTGGTGTACCGACAACTCAGGAGCCCTCCGTGATAAAGAGAAGGCTTTGTCATCAAGTCCCCCAAGGGTCCGGAGGTACCGAACATTGGAGGAGACGGAATATGTGTCGGGCTGAATGTAAACTGGATACGGACTCTTCTTTGCAACATCCGCATGTGACGAGGATAAACATAAACCTTACATCAATTAGAACCTTTCTTCGTGGATCGGCACAATGAGGTTACTTCTTGAGTCATCGCAGCAATCCACCCCTGCAGCACTACCTAGAAAAATGTCCAGCGTTCGTCAGGAGATAGGAACGATCACAGAACCAACCTCGTTCCCAGCCACCGTGCTGACCGAGAGATCTTCCGCACCGTCGAGGACGCAGAAGATTCTACCCCAGGAACTGACGTTTTCAAGGAGCAGCCACCCCTAAGTGGGGGGGGGGGGGGGTTTGGCTGAAGCTCTGTCTCGATCTGTTTGTCCTCACAATGTTTCAGAAGGCTATACCATATCGTTCGTGCTGCTACCACCCCTCGGGTCATGGCTTCTGCAGTTTGTAGAGGAAATTCAGGCCTTCACCTCCAAACTCACCATAATTTTACAGCCCCGCGAGTTATCCTGAAGACCAAGAGGCCGCCGCTTAATCTTCAACCTAAGACACCTGAACGCTTGCGACCATCCGGGAAGCGCTTCAACCCGAAGACTTCACAAAGTCAATCGACCTCCAGGACACTTACATCTATGGCCCCCTTCATTACTTAGTGTTCCACTTCTTCAGGTTGGTGTTGGGGTCAGGTGTTTTACTTGAAGTTCTGCCCCGCTCCCCATGTGTTCACGATGCTTGTGCGCTTGATCCTAGCTTGCCTCCACTGCCAGCATTCAGCACATTAGCCTATCTTGACGACTGGCTGATCAGGAACCAGGATCCCTTTCAACTGGACCTGCAGAGCAAAGTTTACACCCAAACACTAATACTTGGGTCTCGGGATGAACCAGCAGAAATCACGACTACTTCCTTCTCAGTGCCTCGACTTTCTGGGAGTGTCATTCGATCTTTGGACCATGACACCTTCACAGCTGCGGGCATCGATCCAGGAACTGATATCGTTGCAAGAAATATCGGACAGGAACCTTTTCAGCCTCATTGGCCAGGTAGACTCATGTGCACACCTCATACCTTTGGAATGTAGCGAGGGCTCTGTACTGGTCCCGGAAGGAGATTTAGCGTGGTGGGACGACACCCGCAACACTCAGGTGGGAGTTACTGTGCACCCCCCACCTCTCCATCTCTTAACCAACGCCACTTCAACAGGCAGGGGAGCTCGCTCATACTGGGGATTGGCAAACGGCGGGGAGTTGGTCACTAAAGGATACGAAGCTCCATATCGTGTTGGATCTTTGTGCGATGTATCTGGCGCTTGCGACCCGAGCTCGGTCGATCAGGGAAGCAACCATTGTTCGACAACACATCGGCTGTGGTGTACATTTGCAGAGGTAGTGGACTACATTCGATTGCCCTGGACACCTAGGTATCACAATTGTTTGAATTGTGCCTGTCTCTCTAGCTCACGCTTCAACCGCATCACATAGTGGGTCACCTAAATGTGTTTGTAGACTAGTTATCACGGGGTGACCTGATCCCAATGATGGAATGGCCACTCGCACCGGAGGTGTGCGCACGTCTTCTTCAGCGATGGGGGACTCCAATGATGAATCGTTTGCAACGTGGAAGAACTCCCAGTGTCCTATGGTTGATTCCAGGATGAAAGGGCCTGTCGACAGTCTGATGAGTACGCCATGGAAAGGAGTTCTCGCGTACCTTTGTCCCCCTTCTACCTCTTGCACAGTGATCAAGATTCGTCAAACTCGAGGGAGGTTCATTCTGATTGTACCGTTGGGAGACTGTCGTGGTTGGTGGATCTATAACTGAGGCAAAAGTGCTCTTTTTGCGTCGTGAGGCGCACACATTCGGAAAAAAACCAGTCGCCGAGGACGCCATCACGGAGCAGAGAACAGACGTAAAGATGTTGACGAGCCATCGCGAGACCGAAAGGAATGACCTTGAAGTGGCACGTGAGGCAGTGCAGAACAGATGGTAAATGGATGGATTCAAGGGAAAATACAGGGATGTGTTTTCGAGAACGACTGACACGTAAGCTCTCCTTGAACAAGGGATTCCCGGCCATTCCATCTTGAAATGGTCAGTTGCCATGCGAGTCCCACCGTTCTTCAGCTCGCGCTGGGCTGTAAAACCATGGGAGTTGTCATCCGGCAACTGACGAATGGCATCCTTGTGCAATCACTACCTCTTCCCGTGATTTGTTGGGCAGGAGACGCAGAAAGGAAGGTGATGGGCCCATTAACAGACAAACGGAGAAAGATAGACGTTGGAAAGCTAGAGAGAACGTAGGCATCGGTCGTTATCAACTCCCAAGCAGACACATGATGCCGAAGCACGCCCACCACTTGACGGTGAATGGGAGCAAGGGAGTTCTCGATAGGAATAAGGACGGAATGATCAGCCACCCCGTCCACAACCTCTGCCCCTGCGAAACGAGCAGTTTCCACCCGTTTGACCCAGTGTCATCAAATTGTTGGTGCGGAGAGGAGTCCGAGCTGCTCCTCTCCCACCGCTCTTCTCTTGACCCTGGTAAAGGAGTTACCATAGAGCCCCTCTGAAAGGGTTCAGAGTTCTTGGATTTCGAAGACGGAGCAAACTAGAATGCAGGCTTGGACTGTTTGTTAAAAAGATTCTCCGAAGAATGAATAGGGAGCAGGCGCAACTTCCCTACAATGTCCACAGGTATACCTGAAGCAGATTCGAGAAAAGCATCCCATCAACGGAAGACGATATTCATAAGAGCACGCAAACCCCAATTGAACGAGTCTTTCTGAAACGAAAACTCACGCATGTGCAGATGTAGACAATTCATAACAGAATCATACCTCGAATCCACCAGTTCAGCCAGGTAGACACGGATGGCCTCAGTCGGAGTGGGACCCAGCTCGGAGGCACCACTCCACCTATCTTGATCATTCTAAGCTTGCTTAAGCATCTCCATGTAAACGTGGGAATGGATGAATTTGGCCTCTGGTTACGTGTGGTACCGAGCACGCTTGGGATCTTCCAAACCCGTAGAAGTAAGTAGTAGTTACGCTTCTTGGGGTCATGAGGAGGTAATGGCTCGCCATCTGAAATTTCCACACCCTCTTTTCGAGTCAAAGTAGCCAAGTCCAAACTTTGGCGAAATAGCATCACCATAAATGTGACTACCATCCTCGGAACCATGGTTACCAGAATCTCCACTAAAACACTTCCCTAATGGGTCCAAACTTTGGCGAAATATCATCTGTGATTGGGGCAAATGGTGAGATAGGGCCTTCACAGCATCAGAATTGGCGAAGATCGTCCTTGGCAGGTTGGGAGAATTGACCACCGGCGTAGGTTGAGCCTTGCAAAATGTCCCGGGTAGACAGAACTTCATCTAACTCAAATTGCTTCCAGGGGATAAATCCTCACCATAAATGCGACTACCATCCTCGGAACCATGGCAGGGATGCTGCCTGGGGTACCTTGTTATTTCACGTTTATTTCACATTTTTCGCATGCCCGCTTTTTATTTTTTCACTTTTTTATATACCTGCTTTTCATTTTTTTCATATTTTTCACCTACCTACCTTTCATTTTTTTCATATTTTTCACCTACCTACCTTTCATTTTTGTTATCACTATTTCTTCGTTTTCATATGTCGCACCAGTTTCACAATTCTTGAATGACTTTTTCTTTTCAGTAACCATTTCAGGATGCCAGGACGTAATTATTCTGCTAACGTACCCTATTTATTAAACATACTTATGACAAGATAAAAAATTCAAAGTGCTTACAAGAAGCCCTTTGGTAGATTACTCAGAAAAAAATAGGCCACTTTCTCAGAAGCAACAGTTCACAATTTCATAGCCTATTTGAGCTTCTCTAATGAAATTGTGAATTATGGGGTGTTGCCTATCATTAAGTGGCCAAACTTATAGAAGCAGTACCACGAAATATCAAGCATATACTTTTATTGCAATTTGCAGTATTATGGTACGTTTTGTTTTAACGAAGGGAAGGCAGTTTTAAAATATGAATTAAATGGGATTTTTTCCACACCACTGTCTGGCTTATAAAATCAGATTTGTCTCATCCACTTGTTTCTTCTAGTACTTTTACAGCATTTTGCAGAATAGCGTTTGCTGCGCCCATCTTGGTCTAAGTCTTGTTTCTCCACGGCTTCTTGCAGCAGTTTTAGGCCCTCTTCATGTGTTCTGCAAGTTTTTGAATTGCAGCTTTATCTGTAGCCTTTTTTTCAGAGATTCCAGAACAGTTGCTTCATCTGCCTTTCTCTTCCAAGCCTCAAAATGTTTTGACAGTTTATCCTTTCTTGTATTCCATCACTGATTTTAGAAGTGGCTTTGTAAGTGTTAAGTTTTGAGGTTTGCCATCACACCGCTGTTTTATAAACGATGACATAGCTTTAAGCCCATTGATTGAAGCAATGCTCAAGTTGGTTCTGTGATCGGTTATGTTTAATTTATTATCACTGAAACCACGCTCTACAACAGCATTGCCATGGGACAATGCGAGTACAATTTTCACCAGTTTTCCGAGAGAAGGGTATTTCAAAACCCCCTGATCCATTCTTTAGTTCCATTATATTGGTCCAATAGTGATCAATTCTATGGTATGATCCACTGGTTTCTGTTCGTTGTCCCGCACCATAGCCATTTCTTCTTCTGTGTCACTCACCTGGCATGCCTCGGACACATCAGCAGATGAACCATCAGTTGTATCTTTCTTCTTCCACCAGTGCTCAGTTATGTTCTCTCCCTGCAAAACCTTTCATCCATCGACTGCAGTGTCTATTTCATTTGGTGGGAAATGCTTCAATGTGGCAGTTATTCGTCGGACTGTTTCTGGTGCTTTAGTACTAGATCTGCACAGAGGGTGCAGGACTTGCAGATCCTTTAAGAGCTTACAGTTAATGGGAAGCGTCTTCAGAAGAATTGCAGAACTGCTTTTTTATAAAAAGCTCTCCCTCTATAAAGGAACTCCTTTTCATCCTTCTGAGAAATCTTTTTGGTTGAAATGAGTTTCCCAAGCAAATTCTTCACATCACTTCCCAAATCTGCCTGTGGTTTTACATCATGTTTACGCGCATCACTTCTGCGCAGCGCAGCAAAACGAAGATAGTCTTTTCCGACACACTGCTTTCAGTTTCACTAGTAGAACGAATCCTTCACGCGAAATTAAGGCAACGCTGCCGGCCACGCAACAATGATTGTTAAGTTTACAACAGGCACGTGTAGAGCTTAATACATACACAAGAATTACTGTCTACATCCATTTAATCCGAAATTTTTGTACCTTAAAAAGAAAACTTCTTATCACCATCACGCAGTGCACATGATAGTACCGCTGCGCATAACGGTTGCTAGGCAAACGGGCCATATTCTCTCACAATGTTAAGAAAGCGACCCGCCAGTAAACCAAGTTTTTTTTCCCGTTCTAATCACAGACATGCCTACGTAATTTTGCGTCCAAAATTAGGGCGGATAATTTGATTGTTTGTACTTAGCTTGTGCTTTTACGTTTTTTTCACAACACTACTCATATTTTTCACATTTTTTTTTTACCCCTGGGAAATTTTCACATTTTTTCACAGCGGCAGCATCCCCCTGTCATGGTTACCAGATCTCCACTAAGACACTACCTAATGGGTGAAGTCCTCACGGTCCGAAGCCGCGAGGTCGTCACCAACTTTGTCCAAAAAACCTACTTACCAATCTTACCACAACTGGCGACATTAGGAGGCATCAGTGCGAACCTTTCCCGCTTTATCATTCAAAATTGCAATAGATTTGGACACAGAAACATGCTTACCAGAAGAGCTTTTCTTAATAGCAGAAGACGACTGTTCTTTTCAGACGAACTCTTGCATACTGTAACACGATGTGGTTGAGGAGACATGGTGACATGAGCAACAGTGGGGTGCAGCAACAGCGCGGCAGATGGAGGGCGATACAGAGCAGCAGGCACAGAAGCGGGAGCCATAGCACATGACACCGGCGTAGGTACAGGAAGGAGAACCGACAAACCAGAAATGTGAGGGATCCCCCGATACCACACCCGCGACATAGCATATGGCGCTCGGCATACTCGTCCAACACAAAGTCTCGAACCATCATATGAAAGTTTTCATCAAGCACTGTCCCCATATCTGCACTAATTAGGTTAGACACACCAACAGAAATATCTGGTTTTGAAGGCATGAGGGCTGGCAGAGAGCCAAGAGAAACACGTACACACAAAGATGGCGTCCATTGCGCCACAGCATTTAAATTCGGGTTTTCGTTACACGAGCAGGTGTATAAATTACATTTGCAGGGCTACTTATGGTTCCAAATGAGGCAGGACTAGCATTATGATTATGACGAGTGTAGGAAAGACGACGTTGATCAGTTTTCTTCCAGGCGCGAAGTACTGACTTTATCTCCTTAGTAAGTGCGACAACTTATCACAACGGTCATCTAAAAATGGCAGCAATGACATTTCCGACGCCAAGGGTGTTTGTCCCTGGGCATTTTCCGATCAGGGAATTAAAATGTATCCTCATCACAACAACCAATGTGATGTGCGCATAACAACGAGGGATTGCTTGTCGAAATTAGTTTTACAGCAGCTTGAACTTTTGATTTCACATAAAAATGAAAATTTTTACAAGTTTAAAATTAATTTTTACTATCCAAAATACTCACCTTCATTAATTTATGCTAAATTCGCTATTTTGGCTTTTCATTGCCCAAAAAAAAAAAAACTATTTCACCACCTTATTTTGTTGTCTCCGTGAGTTTTCCCCTCTGCCTGCCAGGCGCGCTGCTCTGTTATCACAGATGCCGCCGCCATCTTGGAATGATCCTCACATTCGCTTATTGAACCTTTCTATTCAGCAAAGTGGGGAGGCGGGTAGGTTTCCATTACTGAAGGTGAGTATTTTAGGATAGTAAAAATTAATTTTAAACTTGTTAAAATTTTCATTTATTACTATCTGCAAAATACTGACCTTCAGTAATTTATGCTGACTTTGTCGTCCTGGCGGAAGGCCGCTGAAACTAGAATCCCCTAGATCAACGTAACCTTCCTATCCCTCCATAGGACAACAGGGGTACTAGGAAAAAACGCCCCCCGAAAAAAAAGCCCCCAAAAAATAATGCCCTTGAGTAAATGATTTTTGGTTCGCATCTCCAGGTTCACCCCATTTCTGAACTACACTTCCTTAAGCAGTAAGGTTCAAAATTAAGGCGGTTCATCTATACAAGCATTAGTTTGCTTCAGATGACGTAAAGGCTCCAAGAAATTTATTTATTTAAAGTTTGAAATTGTGAGCAATTACACGCCCCGAGTAGAGATTCCTCTAATGAATTGGCATCTTTACGACGCCCTGTACGTTTGCATTTGATTTACTAAAGATATACAGTTTTTCTTAAAAACCTATACAACTTAGATAGGGACATTACAATTGTGAGCATTTTCATGTCCCCAGTAGGGGTTCCTCTAGGAATTTGGACCTTTACGACATTAGCTCCGTTTGTATTTGATTTCCTTAAAAGGAAACCGTTTTGTTTAAAAACTGATACGACTTAGTGAGATTAAAATATTATTGTGGGTGATTCCGCGGAGATGGAGATCTCAAGAATTGGAGACGGTGCTCTGGATCCATAAACTTTTTGAAGGAGAAAGAAGGCTAGTTTAAGGAAAAAAGTAGGTAATAACGTGGATTGTAAACGGGGAGTATTTGGTAAATACGCAAAGATATTATTTAAATAAACTTATTGGAACTGTAAGTCTTTTGAAGCAAACTAATGCTCATACAGATGAATCAGCTCAATTGTGAATCCCCTGGACGTTTTTGATGGCGAAAGAAGTTTAAGTTTAAGTAAAAGAGTAGCTATCAATGAATTGTAAACGTAGGGTAAATACCCAAAGAAACTTTTTTAAATAAATTTCTTGGGGCATTAAGTTATCTGAAGCAAACTAATGTTCGTATAGATGAGCTGTTTTAAATCTGAGGCTTAGCTACGATGATCACCATTGGGGCATTTTCCCCTATTGGGGGCGTTTCTTCCTAGGGGCGATTTTTCCTAGGGGCGTTTTTTCCTGGGGGCATTTTTTCCGGGGGCGTTTTTTCCGGATACCGAAAACAGGCCTAATTGGGAACACCCTCAACGAAGGCTAACAATGGTATACTCAAACACCAGTAGCATACTCAGAAAAAGGCTATCTCCTGAAATTAAGCTGGATATTAATCCTTAAAAGGTTAACAACAAGAACACAAGTTCATACACTGTAAGAAAGAGTTACAACACTACCAACCTCTTATCTAGTGCGTGTCCATCTGGCATCCTTGTGTGGACTTCCAACTGTGGGTCTTAATGTTCTGTGTGACATTATCCCCCAGTGTGGTCCGCTCACCCCAGTGTGATGTGGCATTTTCTTCGTAGTGGTTTCTGCGGTGTGTTCCAGCAACAGGGGTGTGCTGTCTTTCATGCGTGAAGGCCTCCATGCTCTTTGTGACTTGTCTTTCACTCGAGTTGACGGCTCTAACTGCTGTGATTACCAAGGCGCATTATACATGTCTAGTGGTAGAACCTCTGTCCCGCCACAACATGATCCCTTATCACCTTGTTGGCCGCTCGTGTCCCGCAGATAGTGACTCACAAACGTGTTCCGATTGTTCCAGGCGCATGCTGCCACCACCTCGTCCAGAGGCGTTCCACAGCCATACGCCCACGATGCAGCCAGCGCCCTTAGCTCATGAGCTCGAACTTCCCTTGGAAGATCCACGCAACCTTCCCCCCAGCTCATAAGCCCTCCGAATGACAGCGCAGATCCACTTGCCCAACTTGAAGGGTGTCATCGCTTTATTAATTGCTTGGTTGCGTGTTTCGTCTACCTGCAAGAATAAGGGTGCTGGGCGGGAAAACTGTTTTTTGAGTGAGGTGCAAAATTGACGCTTTCCTAAGCGGTTCGTAAGGTGGGCTTGACAGGCTCTTGAGCACTAAAGGTAGGTTCCATTTTGGGAAAAGTGTCCTCGTTCTTGGCCTCGCCTGGTCGAACCCTAGTATCACTTTCGACACCAGTGGGCTTTCAACCACGCCCGTGTTTCCTGAGCAGGATAACACAGAGTTGACCGCTGACCTGTATCTATCCCTTGATAGCTATCGGTGATAACCCTTTGCGAAACAAGTCTTCCAAAAACTCCGCTAACTCGAACACGGAAGGGTTGCACGGGTTGACGTCATTGCCCGAGCACCACACGAACCACTTCTTCCACTTAGATTCATAGTTTCTACGTGTGGATGCCTTTAAACCTCCGATGACCGTCTCCGCCACCTTCACGGAACAGCTTTTTTTTCAGCAGACTACTCCTTAGAGAAGCCACCCGTGAAGATGCAGAATCCCGGGATTCTGGTGTAGGGTCCGTCCCTTGTGCTGCGAGAGTAGCCTTTCTGTGACAGGTAATCGGACTGGTTCCTCTCTCTCGAGTTCCTGGATGTCGGGAAACCACGCCGCCGCCGGCCAGTATGGAGCTACCAAAATGAACATCCCTGTCGACTCTCTGATTTTGTTGAGAACGCTCTGTAGCATCGAAAAGGGTGGGAACGCGTAAGCGAACATCCCCTCCTATGGTAAGGACAGGGCGTCCGTCGCCCAGGCTCGACTGTCTGGGAAGGGGGACATGTAGTTCTCCAGCTGCTTGTTGAAGCGAGTTGCAAACAGGTCTACTATCGGTTGGCCCCACTTCTCGAAAAGTGCTTCGCAAATCTTCTCGACCAGCTTCCATTCCGTGGTTGGGATCGTGCATCCCCGTGATAACTCGTCTGCCCAGACATTCAACTTCCCGGCGATATGACGTGGCACCAGAGTGGTCCTGTTCTGTTCGCAGAAATTCATTAGGCTGGAAGTTTCGTCCATTAACCCTCTCGAGTGCGTGCCCCCTCTTTTGCGGACATAGGCGACCGCCGTCGAATTGTCTGCCATCACCCCGATCACTTTGTCCATCACAATTTCCTTCCAAAGGGCTAATGCGTACCGCACTGCTCGCAATTCCCATACATTGATGTGGAGTTCCTTTTCCTGATCCGACCACTGTCCCGCAGCTTGCAGACCTTCCATGTGTGCTCCCCAACCCGATGCCGAAGCGTCGGAAAACAGTAGCCTCTCTGGGGTCGGTTCTCGCATCAGTACTCCTTGCCCCAACATCCCCGGAGTCAGCCACCACTCCGCACCTTCTGATGGGAAGCGTTGTAGACTCACCCAGTCTTTCCAACTGCGTCTCGGGTACCACTCGTCCTTCCTGAACCAGTGGAGGGGCTTCACTTTCCACTGACCCAGGGGAACTAACCTTGCGTTGGAGTCCGCAATCCCTATGGCCGATGCCAATTCCTTTGCGGATATCCGCTGTCTCTGGAGCAGCATCCTTATCGCCTCCCACGCGGCTGCGATCCGTTCCGGTGATGGTCTGACTAGTCCCACTCGCGTGTCGAACTCGGCACCAAGAAAAATGAAAACTTGTTGAGGGTTGAATCTTGACTTTCGGAAGTTGATGCCTAGTCCCAATCGACAGAAAAGTGCAGTGCCGAAGTTGGCGCCTCAGATCCTCCGTCGACTTGTTCCTTATCAACCAGTCGTCCAAATAAGCGTGTGCTCTTATTTGTTGCTGATGCAGCTTGGCTATCACAGGTTTCATCAGCCGTGTGAAGACCTGCGGGGCCGTCGAGAGTCCGAAAGGCAAGAGTCATGAACTGGTAAGAGACCCCCCCCCACTACTAGGCGAAAGAGGTGTTGCACATCTGCGTGCAGTGGGACGTGAAGGTATGCATCCTCGAGGTCTATAGATGCGGTAAACTCCCTCAGTTGAATCGCTTCCCGAATGGACCCTATGGTCCTCATCTTGAAGTGTTCTTTCACAATGTGATAGTTCAGTCTCGTCAAGTTGAAAATGAGCCGCTTTCCTCCTCCCTTCTTGGCAATAACCCTCACCGGACTCCAGAAGCCCTTGGAGTCCGGTGGCGCGACCATTAGCGCCCCTTTGGCCATTAGTGTTCGCACCTCGTCCTCCAAATCCAGGTTTTCCGCAGTGTCTTTCACCCAAACCGGTAGTTCGTCTGCTAGCGCTGGACTGGAGGAAAATGGAGGATAGTAGCCGTGCTGGATGGTGTCTAGGATGAACTGGTCGTCCGTCAGCTGCTTCCATTCTTCCAGATGCCAAGTCAATCTTCCTCCCACCTACCGGTGAACTGGGGCGAGGTTCGCCCGCTGAACGTCACTGACGGTTGGACCTCCTTCCCCTACCTCTGAAGGAACCCCTTCCACGTGGAAACCTAGAACTGCCTCTTCCGCCCCTGGAAGGGGCCGAGCCACGAAAGGGTGTGCTGTCGTTCAGCTTGTCCGTCTGGGTTGGCTTGCGCCCTGAGCCTCTATTCTTCCCCCCCCCCTGACCTTGGCCCCTGAAGCTGTTCTGGAGTCTGCCGAACGGTCTCCTACCCTTCGTTAGGGGGAAAGCGTTTCCCGCCGTCGATAGCGGTTTGGTCTTCTCCTTCAACTCCGGCGCCAGCTCTAGTAACTTTCCGTTGAACACCTCCGACGACACGTGGATGGGGAGCAGTCGTAGTTGACCAGCAATGTCCGTGGGAATCTGTGTCGCCGACTCCAATAGCGCGTCCCGCTTTCTAAACACTGGATTCATTAACAGTCTCGAGGACCAGTTAAGGCTATCCCGCTGAAAGGAAGAAGCCCTTTTCATGAGGTGCAGGCACTCTCTAACGTTCTCGTCCTCTCGTAGTTCCGGTCTATTGCGCACTAAAGATTTGATCGCCGCAGTCGATGCTGAGTACACCAGTTCGGCGGGTGAATTGACACGGATCCCGCACCGTAGCATTATCTTGTCCTTGTCGTGCAGACTGAGAGGCGTGCGGATGACTGCGGGTGTCCTGAGTACAAATTCCATTTCAAGCTCCGCTTTTTCTGTGATGTACTCCGCTTCCGGGAATGTTTTGTATCGTTTTTTGGATGGGGCACCTTTCCCTGTTGATCTGAAAAACATCTTGGTTTTCTTTGGGTCATGGGCCGGTAAGGGTTTGGACAACGAAATCGGTTTGTCGTCTCTTCTCGTCAGGGCTTCACTGTTCAGTAACTGTCGAAAAGCCACCGCTGATTGTGGAAGGTGCAGTGGCTGAGCCTTTATCATCCCTGAATTAGCGTAAGTGTCCATAGGGGGATCGTCCGGGTCTTCCTCCACAGGTGCCGCCTCTTTTGCATACAGAGTCTCGCGTAGATGTTTAAAAACATAGCCAGCAAAAGTCTTCCAGTGAATAAAGCCTGGGCCTTCTTCAAACGGATCATCGTTATCGGTTGACTCCGGAACGAACTCTTTCTCCTCATCTTGCCATTCACCTTCCTCCCTTTCCTCAAACTCAACATCCCCTTCAAGGACAAAAGTTTCATCCTCAGAAAAAATGTCGTCAGCCTCAAAGGCCTTCTTGCACATTGCGTGACCAGGGTTAGGTCGTGTTTCCGTTTTGACAACTTTCGTCCACTTAGAAGTTACGACCTGACAGTTTTTCCCTGAATGTCCCTTTAATGCATTTTCCGGTGTGTGCAGGCTATTGGTGCAACTCTTCAGTGCTTCCCTTAGTACCTTAAGGTGTTCCTCTAAATGATCACGTCCGTAATTTGCTTCTCCCTTCGTAGGCGACGGTCGGCGCACCAGCGATTGTCGGCGCAACGGCGATTGCCGGCGCTTCCACGCCCTTGGTGACCTCTCTTTCCCGGGCGAATCTCTGCGGCCTTTCCCCGATCTATGTCCCGGCGACGAATGCTTGCTCCTGCCGTGCGATGGGGACCGCGACCTGCGCTGCACCGGCCGCCGCCCCGGCGTGGTGATTCACGGCGTCCCGGCGACCCGTTATGCACGGGCGACGTGCTGCTATCCGACTCGCTCGGCGGAGACCTCTGCCCGTCGCCGACCCACATTTGCTTAGCCATCTCTAAAAACCTCGCAAACCCGTCGCCCTCCGGCGCCATTTTGCCGCGCTCGAGTCGACCTTTGTCGCTCAGCGAACTTGAGCTTTTTCCCGTCCGCATTCCCTTTTCTCGGGAGCGGGCTGAGATTTTGACACTTTACTACATTTTAAACTTGTGTCGGCTCTATCCCTGCGGTCGCCTCCGGAATTCTTTCCGTCCGTGTGACGGCTGCTAGGGGTGGATGTTTTTCCACTTTTCCTGCCACTCTCATCCACTTTTTCCCTCACTTTTTTACTACCATCCTTCCTAGGAATATCACTTGAGTTGCCTACGTTACCCCCTTTGGATGCGATAACACTATGGCTCTTAAGGGCAGCGCTCAACTTTGGAGCGGTCGTGCAGCTTATTTTTATTTGCATTTTCTCATTGTCCGCCGCCATTTTCTCATCCCCCAGAAAGGCACTTTCGTTATCGTTCATGGGAGCCACAGAAACACTTGCATTAATAATTTTCTCACTCCCCTCGATAGGCTTATGAGCTTTTAAAAGATCAGCGAAAGAGGCCAAAAGTTCAGATTTTAAAGTGTCAATTTTTGTGTACAACGATTTATTTATGTCTTTAGTAATAATCGCCCTGGATTTGTCTGCCCTTAGGTTAGCAGTGACCGCCGCCATATTTTTTGCAGCTAATACGACCGCACCCAAAGAGTTAGGGGCGTAAACCGTCTTATCGGCTTCAACAAAACCGTCAAAGTCCGGTGACGAAATGATACTAGAGTCCTCGTGAAAAATAGCAGGTGCGTTGGGGTCAACCGATCATCAATAGACTGAATACTCTTACCGGCCTTTTTCTCCTTGTTGGCTCGCTTGTTGTCTGTCTTGCGCCAGGCCCGCAACACGTGTGTGATGGCCGCCGCTTCGCGTAACGCGCACAGATCACAAAACTGATTCACAAAATCACATTCCCTACACTTGCGACACGAAGGGTGAAAATCCTGTGGCGTTTTGACGCATGTGCAGCTTGGGTAGTTACCCGTCTTGAGTTTCTCGCGAATCTTGCTGTCTGTATCACTCACGTTCGTCATTTTTGAACACGAAAAACCCTAAACACGTTGACGCTTTAACGTGCCAAGCGAATGTGAGGATCATTCCAAGATGGCGGCGGCATCTGTGATAACAGAGCAGCGTGCCTTGCGGGCAGAGGGGAAAACTCACTGAGACAACAAAATAAGGTTATTTTTTTTTTGGGGGCAATGAAAAGCCAAAATAGCAATTTTAGCATAAATTACTGAAGGTCAGTATTTTGCAGATAGTAATAAATGAACATGTTAGAACTAATTTACTTTTACAAAATTTAAAATGAAAGCACTGCTGTTCGTGGGTATTTGGGTGGCACCTTTAACATTCAAGGTCAACAAAATCAGAAACTTGTGTAAAAAAGGATGTTTCAGTCCACAACATTTCGACTTTTATTTATAAATAGGCAAGAATTCGAGTTAACATTCTATGAACTTACAGAATAATTGTGTATTTTACATTCCCTGTATCAGAGGTTATTTTAACATTGTATAACCTGAGAAAAATTCAGGCTACAACAAAGCTGATATACCTTCAAAAGCAGTGTTCACAACCTGGACTTGAAAAAACATTTCAAGCAACAACCTGCAGGTAACACCCAACTAATCAAGACAATTATCAAATATTCAGGCACGGATCATTATTCTTCAGGTGTGAACTGGAAACTTTTCTAGCTCCCCGTTTTTATTACAAATAAAACTTGCAAAAATTTCCAACTTAAACCCACTTAA